>JADLZN010010675.1:348998-426424 GCA_018155175.1 Sinocyclocheilus anophthalmus | reverse complement strand
ATGGTTTCGAGAAATGTGTTTTAGCAATTCAGAAAAAAACTGTAATAAAGTGTCTTTATGGTTCTTTTGCTTGGACTTATGTCCCTGTTACATATAAGGCTTCTGCTCACTGATGCATGTGTATGATGTATTGGATGTCGATGTACCTCAACTATCTCTGTATGCTTGACTACTTCTGTTAAAGTCACACCCTGTGCACACCCCTACTAAAATATATAATCTAAAACATCATGTTGCATTTAAAGCAATAAAGACAAATATGTCAGGTCCAATGCAGAGTGAACAAATTATTTGCAGTTGTACTTCTTTTCACAAAGAAATAAATCACACCTTGAATTGAACGTAAACATATGAACATTTTATTATCTTGGTATCAGGATAGATTATGTCTTTAGTGAACTAATCAAATAAAGACAGAAAAGACAAACTTTGGCATATTAACTTAATTAAAAAGGAGGAACACAAAGGCCGTCGCTAATTTGTCTGTCAAGCTTCTCACTGACTAACATCCTTCATACTCTATTTTTGTGATCCTGTTGCTGTATGAGGCTCCATTACATCTACAGAAGTGGGGCCAAAAACTACTGCTGTTCTTTTGAGAACAAAAACGCCAGCATGCAGTCCTCCCACATTCACCCAAACGGTGTGCAATTTCCGCCACAGCCCCTCCATCTGCGACAATGCCTGCAAAAGATGGTTAAAATATTATGTAGGCCATTATACGGAGAAATGGACTTTCTGCATTATACATGACAAGGACCTAGATAAGATTCATATTATTCAATATTATTAAACTTAAAAAAATAAAATAAAGATCCGGGTCCCATGAAAAGCAATTAATAATCATTGTATTTTCACTCCAAAATGCTTTTAATGAACCACATTATGAACTATGAAAAGGATCTCATAGTAGCCATACCTTCAAGAAACATTTTTTATCCTGGGTCAGCAGTACAGCTTTTCCTGTACCAGGTTTACAAACTCGAGCCATTTCTCGAAGACATAAAGGGTATAATTCCCAGTTCTTCTTCTTGGATCCCATTCTTTAACACACACACACACAAATAATTTAAAATACAATGAATAATTAATATAATGATAATAATTGATATGATATATAATACTACAAATTAAGAGGTTTATTATAAAAAAATCTTAATACTAAGATTTTTTAATTGCAATAATAAACTGGAATAGTTCTAAAATTGTATATCTCCAGATGTCTGTCAGTACCTTTTTCCAAAAGGCATGTCAGTAATGATGATATCTACTGAACTGCTTCTCATGGGTAGATTGCACAAGTCCCACTGAACTATGTCTAAGGGCAAGCCTGAATAGCACAAGACAACAGGAAACCACCGAGAATTTATGGGCAACAAGCAAAATTAAAAAAATAAAAAAATATATATATATATATATATAATAGGGTGTGCGATATTGACAAAAAATAATTTTATCGATAACGATAATTAGACAATATTTTTGCTGAGACAGCTGAACTCCGAATTTTTCCAATAAGTTTAAATTGATTTTTTACCTTTTATGGGCATTTTTTTACCTTTATAAAGCCATTTTTCTAAAAGGGTGCATTATCTTTTGAGTCAAATTCTTACATTTAATCAGTGAATAAGAATAATAAGACATTTGGGCTGTTACCAATCAAATGAAATCATTATCAACAAAATTCATCTTTGCAATCCTGACATAAGCTGCACCTGAATTGGCATTTAGATGTATTTATTATACTGTTTAGTGCAGAACATGAATGCACTTAACCTGCAATTACAAATGCATAAATTAATGTTTTGATATATTAAACATAAAACGTTGAATGTTATTTGAAATGATTTAAATAATTTACAAAAACAGGCAATAAGGTGTCTAAAACGCAAGTCTCTTAATTAACTTCTTGTTTTTGAATGGTTGTAAAAAAAAAAGTGTCAATATTACGTTTGTAATCATGGTAATTTTGGAGAAAGAAATGGCACTCTTTGTGTGATATTGAATATGAACTGATATAAATATATACATTTTCTGTCCCCATATCTTGAATTTTGTGATAATTCTAAATGCATTTGTTTTTTTTTTTTAATAGACTGAATGGCAGTGCAAGACCACACGCTAAATGCCACAGGCACACAAGTCTAGAACTTCACGTAAGTTGTGCGTGCAACTCTGGAAGGGGTTTGAATAGTTTTGTCAAGTAAAACAACAATTTACATATTATCACAGACGATAATAATCGTCCCACCCCTAACTTACGTATAAAAAAAAAAAAAAAACATATAATATATATATACAGTATATATATACACACACACACGTGAACAAAATTATAAACGCAACATTTTGTTTTTGCCCCCATTTTTCATGAGCTGAACTCAAAGAAGAATCTAAGAATATTTCTATGTACACAAAAGGCCTATTTCTCAAATTATGTTTCACAAATCTGTCTAAATCTGTGTTAGTGAGCACTTCTCCTTTGCCGAGATAATCCATCCACCTCACAGGTGTGGCATATCAAGATGCTGATTAGACAGCATGATTATTGCACAGGTGTGCCTTAGGCTGGCCACAATAAAAGGCCACTCTAAATGTGCAGTTTTACTGTATTGGGGTTCCGAAAACCAGTCAGTATCTGGTGTGACCACCATTTGCCTCATGCAGTGCAACACATCTCCTTCGCATATAGTTTATCAGGTTGTTGATTGTGGCCTGTGGAATGTTGGTCCACTCCTCTTCATTGGCTGTGCGAAGTTGCTGGATATTGGCAGAAACTGGAACATATCATATACGCCAATCCAGAGCAACCCAAACATGCTCAATGGGTGACATGTCCGGTGAGTATGCTGGCCATGCAAGAACTGGGATGTTTTCCGCTTCCAGGAATTGTGTACAGATCCTTGCAACATGGGGCCGTGCATTATCATGCTGCAACATGAGGTGATGGTCGTGGATGAATGGCACAACAATGTGCCTCAGGATCTTGTCACGGTATCTCTGTGCATTCAAAATGCCATCAATAAAATGCACTTGTGTTCATTGTCCATAACATACGCCTGCCCATACCATAACCCCACCGCCACCATGGCCACTCGATCCACAACGTTGACATCAGCAAGCTGCTCACCCACACAACGCCATACACAATGTTTGCCATCTGCCTTGTACAGTGAAAACCGGGATTCATTCGGGAAGAGAACACCTCTCCAAAGTGCCATACGCCATCGAATGTGAGCATTTGCCCACACAAGTCGGCGTACGACAAACTGCAGTCGAGACCTCGATGAGGACGACGAGCATGCAGATGAGCTTCCCTGAGACGGTTTCTGACAGTTTGTGCAGAAATTCTTTTGGTTATGCAAACCGATTGTTGCAGCAGCTGTCCGTGTGGCTGGTCTCAGAAGATCTTGGAGTTGAAGATGCTGGATGTTGAGGTCCTGGGCTGGTGTGGTTACACTTGGTCTGCGGTTGTGATGCTGATTGAGCCTAAGGCACACCTGTGCATAACATGCTGTCCTAATCGCATCTTGATATGCCACACCTTTAGGTGGAGGGATTATCTCTCAAAAGGCGAAGTTTTCTCACTAACACAGATTTAGCAGAAACAATCTGTAACATATTTGAGAGTAATATGGCTATTTGTGTACATAGAAAAAGTCCTTAGATCTCGAGTTTCAGCTCTGACAAATGGGGGCCAAAACAAAATGTTGTTGCGTTTATAATTTTGTTCAGTGTATATATATATATAGTATACTGGTTGTAGAGATACTATTATATATATATATATATATATATATATATACAAACACACACACACACACATCACACCCCAGTTCGTTATTAAATATCTGTGATTATGTTATGTGATGTTTTCCCCCTTATAGTGCGTTTTATTAAAACAAGGAAAAAAATAAATGTTACTAACTGGAATACATGTTACTCAAATAAAAAGTTTAGGTTGAAGGACTAAAATTACTAACACATAAAAATTGGTAATAATAAATAAAGCTAAAGAAAATGTAGTAAAAAATAATAATAAATACAAAAGCACATAAACTGATCACAAAAAATAAAAAGAAACCTACAAATAACCTAATGCCAAAATATAAGCAACTATATTATATAAATAGTGCCATGTAATAGTAAAAGGTTGACAAGACACAATCAAAGCTTCCTTACCTTCCTCCATCATGTGTTCTCTTTAGAATGTGCTTGATATTATTGACTGATCGGCTGACTGCTGTGCCATTGTTGTCTCCAGCTAAAAAGAATGAATTCTGCCACTCCATAACTCCCTGTTAAAAAAATAAGTTAATTAATTCCCCTCTTATGGAAGAAGACTACAGACTGAAAATGTCAGCATTTTGAATTAATTTTACAACCTCTAAAGGTATGCTCCTTCCGCACATGGGATCTACAATCACATCTGACACTTGTGGCTTGCAAAGTCTGAAATATGATATTTATATATAATATATATTAAAAACCATCATACAGTCAGAGACGCAATTGTTTTCTTTCTTACATTTCCTTCAATCTATAAGCATTACAGGTACACAGGTTCACATATCATAAATATACAACTATCACTACAAGAGTCGATGTTTGGAGAGTGTATGCACATTAAGTTCTGGCAGGTTATGAATCTTGTTCATCTTTGAGAAGACTCTGTTTGTCATTATTTGTTGTGATAACCCATGGTGTTTAGGTAGCTGGTAGATTTGTTTCATGCAAATTGTACTAGGTTCTAATTTTAAATAATATTACTCCCTCCCTTCAGTGTCCATAATCGTCAAAATCATTCTAATATGCTGATTTGTTGCTCAGAAACATTTCTTATTAGCCAGGTGAAATACTTGTGCTGCTTAAGATTTTTGTGGAAACTGTGACACACTATCATTCAAAAGTTTGGGGTTTTAATCACTAAAAACTTTTTTTGTAACAAGAATGCATTAAATTTATCAAAAGATATTTAAAATATTATAAAAGGTTCATATTTTAATAAAAATGCTATACTTTTCAACTATTAAAGGATCATTTAACAGATTTCTGGGTGTATAGCTGCTGAAATTCATCTTTGCAATCTCAGGATAAGTAAAATATATTCACATATAATATTTATTTTATTGTTGACACTTCTGATCAAATAATGCAGCCTTTGTGAGCATAAGAGACTTTTTTCAAAATGGTTAACTTTTGACCACTAGAGTACTTCCAGAATAATATTATTTTTGTATTATATTTTAATATTTGCTATATTAATAATAATATCATTGTATAAAAATAATAATAATAATACAACACAAGAGCAGCCCCTGCAATAATGGCACTTCCAAACAACAGGAGTGGTATTGTGGCACTTTATCTAGTATAGTACCATGAGGTAAAATTATGACATTGTGACCATCCTATTGAAATGATTGCAAGCAATACTTTACATGAATGTTGCTTACCTAAGCATGCCATAAGCCAGTGTAGAACGTAGAGTAGTCGGGCCAAAGTGAGTGATGTTTCTCCTATGTAGACTCTCCACTGTGAGAGCAATACCAACAACAACTTCATTATTGTGGATATTCAACAGCACCTAGTAAATAAGAGAGAAACATTTGTTACTGAACCTTTATTATACTGTTCACAACACCAACACTGACGTGCAATACAACCTTATACATACATATATATACATACACACACACACACATACATAATATATACTGTATACAGTGGGGCAAAAAAGTTTTTAGTCAGCCACCAATTGTGCAAGTTCTGCCACTTAAAAGATGAGAGAGGCCTGTAATTTTTCATCATAGGTATACCTCAACTATGAGAGACAAATGAGAAAAAAAATCCAGAAAATCACATTGTAAGAATTTTAAAGAATTAATTGGTAAATTCCTCAGTAAAATAATATTTGGTCACCTACAAACAAGCAAGATTCTGGCTCTCCCGCAAGAGGGGATATCCTGGTGATCAGGAAGCCCATCAGGGTGACCCAGATACGGTAGACCAGCCAGGGTAGCATGAAAGCATAACCCCAACCCCGACGTCCAGGAAATTTTTGCAGTGACAAAAGGCTGATGATCATGAAGGCTCCCGCAGAAGCCTCTGACCTGACCGCATGATCCAGGAAGCATGAAGCCGAAACCCAGCTTTTCTTACCATCTGGACATATATCGACAAGGGAAATAAACACTGCAAGTCGAGCACCACGTTTCTGAACCCAGCAGAGGGGGTGCCCACCGAGGACCTACCCTAGAAAAAAGGGGGCAAAACACACAGGTCCTGGGAAACACTGCAAAGAAACTAGCAGAAGGTAACACACAACCACCATCTCATTAACCGATGATTCATATATACATTTACATTTAGTCATTTTGCAGACGCTTTTATCCCAAGCGACTTACAATTGGGGAATACATAAAGCAATTCTTCTTAAAGAGGCAAACAGACACAGGAAGTGGTTGTAATACCAGGTTCTTAGACATTGTTCAAATAAGTACGAGCTAGAAGGAGAAGGAATAAATAAAGAGAGAGAATTTTTTATTTTTATTTATTTTTTTATGATGATGATGATGAAGTCAAGTAGCTTCGAAAGAGATGAGTTTTCAGCTGTCGCTTGAAAATTGTCAGGGATTCAGCATTCCGGATAGGTTATATTAGACATGGATCGTACTCACCCACCATGGTTCCCGCGTCGGAGCTCTGTCCGGAGAAGCCTCTAGACCGGGCCATCAGTAAGGTGGTCACTATGATTTAGCCATAGAACCAACCAAAACATCATAGGTCCAGTGGGAGACTGTTATGCAGGAAGCTTCTACCTAACCTCGGTCAGGTGGAGAGATGGTGGTTACAGGGGAATCAGGAAGGAGAAGAAAAGGGTAGAGTGGATACCTAAGTATTACTCTGATCCGGACGAAAGCGCTGATGCCTTGTCTGGATCACATCGCTCAGGTCTTGCCTACCTCCCTTTGACCCACGATACTTCCTACCCCTACCCGCAGGCGGAGGAGGAGCGCGAGTCGCGACACTAGCCTTCTGTGCTCGTCTCTGATCCTCAAACCGAGACGGGCCAGGACCCCTGGGTTGTTCGGGCTCAGACCTGGACCTTCGTGGAATGAAGGTTTTGAAGGCCGCTGAGCGCGCCTTCGCCTCCCTGAACTTTTCGACCACCGTCTCAACGGAGGTACCAAAAAGCTCAGAAGGCGAAACCGGGGCATCGAGAAGAAAGCCCCTCTCTTTCTTCCCGATGTCTGCCAGGTTTACTCACAGATGCCTCTCCGTCACTACCATTGCCGCCATAGATCTGCCCATGGCAAAGGCAGACTGTTTAGTAGCACGGAGAGCAAGATCCGTGGTGCGGCGCAACTCAGCCATCTCATCAGGAGAAAGGCCCTCGCCTTTATCCAGGTCTTTCAGCAGGTCAGCCTGGTATGCCTGGAGCACCGCCATCGTGTGCAGCGAAGCAACAGCCTGACCTGCTGCTGCATATGCCCTGCCATTCAAGCGAGATGTAGTCTGAAGGGGCACTGATGGCAAGGAGGGAGTTTTGAGAGACGATGTCTCACCCCTATAGAGATAGCTGGCTAGCGTCTCTTCTACATGGGGCATTCTCTCATAGCCGTTTTCGCACATCGCCTTGATGTTCGCATAACTGGTATGCTGAAACCGATGGATGCGTGAGGAAAACGTCCTCTTCCATTCCTTCTCGGTCTCTGTATGGATATCAGGAAGAAAGGAAGGCTCACCTGAGCTGGTGGGTTTATGGCCAGAAAAATAACGTTCCTCGAGACGACCTCGCGACGTCACTTCCTTAGTCCGCTTCCACGGCAAGTCAAGCCTCGCCGTGGCGCGATCCATAACCTCTAAGAGCTCGTCATACGCAGGGCAGGAGGATTGAGAAGGCTCAGCCTCAGCTTCTTCGCTCTCCTCATCCATTTCCTGCTTTTCCTGGGCTGAACCCAGCAGAGCACTGGCCCCCAGATCAAACGATGTTAAAGAAATAACATCATCCTCCAGCAACTCTCTCTCGTCCACAGCCGACGAGCGCAAGAGGGAAAGCCCCTCTTTAACTCATCGGCCAGGTCCTCCTGAGATCCCCACGAGCTCATTCTCCTCCGTGCCTCAGCAGCGGCGGGTCCTGAACCGCGGGAAGCAGATGGCTGCCCCTCTTTACTCGAAAAGAGAGACAAACGAGAACGGAGTTTTTTCATTGGAAAACGCTCGCAGTGAACGCGGATTGCCCCCTCGAGGACATCGTGTGTGTGCTCTTCGCCCAAACAAACAACGCATAGATCGTGTGTGTCATCGGGTGTCAAATAGCGATGACACGGATGCACACACCTTCTAAATGCTGTGCTAGTGCTCGCCATAATAAATAGCGATAGCTCTTACTTTTTCTTTGGAAATGCACGCTTCAAACAGAACAGTCAATGAAGACGAAGAAGAGAATGATGTGTGCTCCCGGCGCCTATTTATACTATATTCGCACCGGTAGTGACGTCATAGCTGTCGCCGGCCAAACAAGTTGGTGTTTTTTTTTTCACTGTAGATCAACACGGTCACGACGAGTCATTCCAACTAGTTACCCCTAGAGGTCGCAGTTTCGAAGTTCCCATGAAAGGGAACCTAATTTGTCAGATGGTAAGATTGGTAGCCTATTATAGTGATAAGTTACAAAGTAAGTTACTGGTACCTGAAGCAGCTGCATCTTGCCTTTTAAGTGCTGGCTGGAGGTGCTTTACTTTCATTCTTTTTTTGTTTAAGAATTTTAAAATACACCACCTGGCTCCAAAAGATCTAATCTTACTGGCTGGATCGTATAGATCAGAGATGCCCAAACTGCATCTGCGTCTGCGGGTCTACCATTGACGCTAGGACTGTGTAACATATAAATGCAGTATTATATTGGATATACAATATAAACACCTGTTATGTGAAATAGCTTATTCAGGACAGCACTAAATAAAAAATAACATGCAATTATCATGACCCCTCTGATTTTGTTAAAACTATTAACATTTTGCCTATTCTGCAAGGGGTATGTAAACTTATGAGCACAACTGTTTGTATACAACAAAAGTACAACAAAACTTCTCATTCTTCTTCCTTTGTTTTAATATTTTATTGTCTCTTTATTTTTTAATATACTTTTTAAATAATTGCAACATTCAGTAGAATTTTTATTATTTTTTTTAGGAAAGAAATGATAGAAATTAATACTTTTATTTAGCAAGGATGCTTAAAATTGATCAAAAGTGATGATAAAGGCATTTGTAATGTTACAAAAGATTTCTATTTCAGATAATCGGGTCATATCGATATCGTATTATATCGTCTCGCCGAAATTAAGAAATATCGTGATATTATTTTGGCCATATCGTCCAGCCCTACGAGTGAGCAAAACTTTGTTTAATTACCATTATAACTAGCTATCTCACAATGTTTACATATGAATAAAAGCCTACATTAAAATCTGTCATATAAATAGGTATTTTCATTAGAAATTAGCCTGATTGCCACCATTGATGGACACATTTTTTTTTTATATTAAAAATATCTGTATGACATTATATTCTGCAGTTCTTTCCTGCTGTACCGATTATCTATACTTTTCAAATTATCATATTGAAGGTAGAAATTCAAATACAATTCAAAATTAATTTTTTAGGGTGCCACAAATTTGTTAAAATTCCCAAAGGGTGGAAATCTAAAGAAAGGTTGGGAAACACTGGTGTAGACAGTCAGTCTAAAGATGTGATTTGAAATTAAATGCAGCATAAACAAAGCTTATTTTGAGTCAGACATGAAAAATTCAGTGAATTGTTAACTGGAGATTTGGAGATGTTTGCAAAATTTACTTAAAGGAGACATACAGGTGCATCTCAATAAATTAGAATGTTGTGGAAAAGTTCATTTATTTCAGTAATTCAACTCAAATTGTGAAACTTGTGTATTAAATACATTCAATGCACACAAACTGAAGTATTTAAGTCTTTGGTTCTTTTAATGTGATGATTTTGGCTCACATTTAACAAAAACCCCACCAATTCACTTCTCAACAAATTAGAATATGGTGACATGCCAATCAGCTAATCAACTCAAAACACCTGCAAAGGTTTCCTGAGCCTTCAAAATGGTCTCTCAGTTTGGTTCACTAGGCTACACAATCATGGGGAAGACTGCTGATCTGACAGTTGTCCAGAAGGCAATCATTGACACCCTTAACAAGGAGGGTAAGCCACAAACATTCATAGCCAACGAAGCTGGCTGTTCAGAGTGCTGTATCTAAGCATGTTAACAGAAAGTTGAGTGGGAGGAAAACGTGTGGAAGAAAAAGATGCACAACCAACCGATAGAACCGCAGCCTTATGAGGATTGTCAAGCAAAATCGATTCAAGAATTTGAGTGAACTTCACAAGGAATGGACTGAGGCTGTGGTCAAGGCATCAAGAGCCACCACACACAGACGTGTCAAGGAATTTGGCTACAGTTGTCGTATTCCTCTTGTTAAGCCACTCCTGAACCACAGACAACGTCAGAGTCGTCTTACCTTGCTCAGGAGAAGAAGGAACTGGGGGGGGGGGGGGGGGGGGGGGAGGGGGGACGGCCCAGGAGGGTGGTCCCAAGTTCTCTTGTCAGATGAGAGCAAGTTTTGTATTTCATTTGTAAACCAAGGTCCTAGAGTCTGGAGGAAGGGTGGAGAAGGTCATAGCCCAAGTTGCTTGAAGTCCAGTGTTAAGTTTCCACAGTCTGTGATGATTTGGGGTGCAATGTCATCTGCTGGTGTTGGTCCATTGTGTTTTTTGAAAACCAACGTCACTGCACCTGTTTACCAGTACATTTTGGAGCACTTCATGCTTCCTTCTGCTGACCCAGGATTTGGCACTGCCAAAAGCACCAAAAGTTGGATAAATGACCATGGTGTTGGTGTGCTTTTGACTGGCCAGCAAACTCGCCTGACCTGAACCCCAGATAGAATCTATGGGGTATTGTCAAGAGGAAAATGAGAAACGAGAACAAAAAAATGCAGATGAGCTGAAGGCCACAGTCAAAGAAACCTGGGCTTCCATACCACCTCAGCAGTGCCACTAACTGATCACCTCCATGCCACGCCGATGAGGCAGTAATTGAAGCAAAAGGAGCCCCTGCCAAGTATTGAGTACACGTACAGTAAATTAACATACTTTCCAGAAGGCCAACAATCCACTAAAAATGTTTTTTTTTATTGGTCTTCTGAAGTATTCTAATTTGTTGAGATAGTGACTTGTTGTTTTTTGTTAAATTGTGAGCCAAAATCATCACAATTAAAAGAACAAAGACTTAAACTACTTCCATGTGTGGGTGTGCACTGATTTATTTAATACCAGTTTTCACAATTTGTGTTGAATTCCCTGAAATGAACTTTTCCATTACTTTCTACTTTCGTTGAGATGCCCCTGTATTATGCCCTTTTTTATAATATGTAATATAAGTCTCAGGTGTCACCAGAATGTGTCTGTGAATTTCAGCTCAAAATACTCCACAGATATTTATATATCATTTTGACAAGCCTATGTTTTTTAGTGAAGCAGAAAACATGCGTTTTTTTTTTTTGTTTTTCCGTGCCTGTCATCTTAAAATTGCAAATTAGGTCGTGCTGCTAACTTCTCCCGCCCCCTTTTCCAGAATAGAGCTGCTCCATTACAGCTAGTACCTGCTAAAAACTTCTGTTTTGGTTCTGATTATCATGTTAGTTTATCGCGCTGAAATCATGCGTTTTACACAATATTAGTTTAAACTTCTGATATAAGTAGGGTTTTCTGAGCGCACACATCTGAAACACACGCACAGAAAGCGGCTGTCACAGCATGCAAGTACTAAACTATGTTCTCATTCACACACAAGTTTACGTTAAAACACACATGAGTTACAAAAACAAAAGTCGTTTATGTCTGTGAAGGTAAACAGTTGGGAAATTAATCACATGTTTATTTTAGATCTGTGTGGCAGCAGCAATATACAGTAAATAAATCAATAAATCCACTGCTCTGTCGTCTCCTCTGAGGCTGGGACTCTAAACAGTGTTCTGTGCTCGTCTCTGCAGCCAAACACTGAACAGTTAGCATGCTTCGCTCAAACTTTCACCATGGCATTAGAACTGCTACACCGTTGTCGCTTGTGAAATCACAATAACCGTCGTGGGTGTAAATTTACAGATTAAGGGGCGGTAATATTATAATGAGATCCCTTTGCCATGTCACCAAGGGAGAGAAATCAGACACACTGGTTTTCTCAGATGCTTGCAGAAAAAGGCTTCCCAAAACTAATTTACTGGGTTAATATTTCTCACGTTTCCTTGGTTGTTAGATGCACTGGGGACCTGAATACAGCTCTTAAAACCTGGAAAAGTCAGATTTTCATGATGTGTCACCTTTAAGGTCAGTAGTAAAGTAAAGTTTACTTTAACCTTTGTTTTTGTGTTTATCAGACAATTTACAAGATGAGTTTCAATCACCCTTAAACATTCCACATGGCAGTGGTAAAGAAAAGACTTTCAAAAGAAATCTCAAAAGAGATTTCAGGCCTGAATCAGAAGTGCTGGATTACCAGAATGCCAGTATATCTCCAACACAACCAAATGAAGATATCATCAACTCTAACTCAAAGAAAAAGGTGCTTGACATGGATGTCAATTTTAACAATGAAATGGCTCTGGATTATGATTTTAAAATTTCTTATTCTGTTGTTGGTGATTTATGATGCACATTTTTATTCATTCTGTGTGCGTGCAATTGTTGAAATTAAACACTTATATTACACAATGTTATAAATTTGCTTAACAATAATTTCAAATAGAAAATGTGCTCTGTGCTTTTATGAGGGTCTCAGTTAATTTGAGAGGGAGCTAAAGCTTTGGCCAGTGGCTGCTGGTGAAAGTTGATAATCACAGAAAGCATTGTATACATGGAGTTGAATGAAAAGTAGTTTGGTTTATTTGCATTTAGAAGAATCACGGTTTCAGTGTAGATTCACTGGTGAAGGCCGAGCACAGCCAGGAGCCGCAAAGTGCACATGGGAAGAAAAATGTTGCTGCTGAGCAGAAATGCAATGAAAGCAAGAAAAACGAAAGTCAGAGCGTTGCACCTCCAAAAAGGTGAATACATGTGTGTTGAATGCACTTATTCAGGACAATCATACGTACAAATGTTTTTTTCCCCTTTTGTTTGTTTGTTTTTTGCATGGATTATTGTCTTATCGATATTTTTGAATTGTAGAAATCCAGCAGCAAAACAACAAATAAGTTCCAGTGAGAGAATCACCATTTACTTTCATGCAGTCCTTTCAAAAGACTTCAACTTTAACCCAGAAAAAGATCATATCTGCATAAGGGCCGGTGGTCACATTGATAACTGGGAAAAAGATTTGGTTGAACTGTCTGTGTCACGGTTAGTGAAATTTTCAAGGATCATTTATTAACAATTCATCACTGTAATCAGTTGTTTAAGAATAGTTTGATTACAGGGATCTCGGAGAGCTGGGATTCTTGTGTGAAGGGGAACAAAAAAAAAAAATTTGTAGCAAACAGACTGATGCTAAAGATGTGGACATCCCCTACAAGTATTGCTGGTCTAAAGCTAAAAAGAATGCAGAATGACATTATGACTACATCTCATTGATTCAACGAAACCACCAACAGAGTCCTAGTTTTTCAATCACATCGCCGAGGATAAGGTAAGTAAATGTCAGAAGTTCAACTTCAGTTTATTCATTATGTATGCAATGGTTCAAAAGTCCAGTCTTGGGAGGACCCATTTTTGGGGTCTCTCTTACAGTGATGGAGTCCTACCTAACAAGCTATGATCTGAATCAGGTTGTAATAAGGGAGACATACCAAAATGTGTCAGAGTGGTTGTTCCAGACTGAATTGAGACAGTGATTTTAATGGACTAATGTGTTTCTTTTCATATATTGCTAGAGAGTGGCATCATATATGAATATCATCTTTCTGAACCATCTAAAATGTGTTTGTAAGGTGCGACACACCTCCCCCAGGAATTGGTGGTTCGGGCGAAGGAAAATAGTCAAGTGAAGGAAATTGCTGTGTTCAGTCATGCTGAAATATCTTCGACCCCTCCTTAAAGCGGGAGCAAATTACCTCAAAATTTGGTTTGCGCTGTCAACAGTTTTTTGAAGTTATTGGGAACCCTTTTGTATTTGAAAAGAAAAGACAAATTGGGGCTCACTAGATATTGTGTCAAGATGTACGTGAACCATATGTATCTCAGCATTTGAAAACATTAAACTCACACTCAAAATCACCAAACATCAAATTCTTTCGAATGGGCAAGACTTCCGGTTCATTAGCCGCTGTAAGCAAATAACGAGAAAAATAACAGAGTTCAGTAAATGGTAAAACTGTTTGCACTACAAACCAGTGTGTTTATAATTAAGATAATACATTTAAATAATATGTGACCCCCAATTGCAATATCAAGAAGCAAAACAAGCTTTGTTTTATACAATTAAATAGCTGTTGGCACTAACGGATGACACTGGAAGCCAGACACACAAAATTTACAAATGGCTGCACCCGCTCTTATGGGAAAGATTAAGTGGATATAGATATATACACACATCGCAACACAGATTTACTTCTGGTCTCCTCAAATCTTCTGGATTGGCAGAGATGTGACTTCTAATTCCCAGCTGAATCTGATTTCCATCCATTGTGTGAGGAGAAGACTGGTGTCACAGAATGTAGTTTTAAGAGTATTTTTAGGCGAGAATGTACTTTAGACTTCAAATATGCGGTTTGTTAAAAAAGATAACGTCTATTTGAAAATTGGCTTCAACGTTTTCGGAGATGTGAGATTCAGGGCATCAGCAGCCATTCAGTGCTCATGAACCCGCTGAGAGCAGCCTCACCTCCGCCAGCTCTTCGGGAAATATATATGTATATGTGTATATATATATATGAGGTGTGTCCAGAAAGTGATGAGAATGATATTTTATTGAAAAATTTTACAATTGAACATTGTCTCCTTCAAAGTATGCACCTTGTGAGTGTACAATGCTCCCAGCGATTTTTTTTCCATTCTTCATAGCATCCCTGGAAGTCTTCAAGTTGGATGGCATTCAGAGCCTGCGTAGTGGCTCTTTGGACGTTATCCACACTACCAAAATGGTGTCCTTTCAAATCATTCTTCATCTTTGGGAATATGATAAAGTCGCAAGGAGCCAAGTCGAGGCTGTAGGGTGGATGGGGAAGCACCGTGATGTGTTTTTCAGCCAAAGGCTCTCTGACAGCCAAAGCAGTGTGTCTTGTCATGATGCAGATGATAGGGCAGCTTCTTCATTAGCTTTCCTCACCATTTCCAAAGTTTCTGATGTACTTTTACCCAATTTTAAAATTTTAGTGTGTACCGCTGTTCCAAATTCACTTGCATTTTTCTTAATACGACGCACTTGAACAGGGAGTCACAAAAAAGAATGTCTCGAATCTGACAGGGCTGGAAAGCAACTGATCAGCATTCTAACGTATTCCTGGCACCCTACCCCAAGTGACCTTGGCCAGCTTCTCCGTTCACAGAGCCCTTCTCGAGCATAGAAACTTCATTCTCATTACTTTCTGGACACACCTCTCAATTTTATTTATAATTGTTCTTGCTCAGACGGTACAGTCACTCATCCAAAACAATCGGCAATCTCTACTAGACATTCGATCTAACTTAAACTCAGGTTATGAGACAACTAAACCTTGGAACTTGCACGCTCCCATCGCTGCCAGCTTGTATTCTAAGATGCTGTCAGAAAAGGAGAAAAGGCAAACGCACTGGAATTCTATGTAGATCATGGAAAATAAGCTTCAACCCTCCTGTCCCTACCATCTTGTTAGCCAGCATACAGTCTCTGGATAAAAAACCTGATGAACGTCTAGGTTACTTGTGTAACCCTCGTTCCCTGAAGGAGGGAACGGAGACGTTACGTCAGTGACTGACGAATTGGGATCTCGCCCGAGAGCCCAATCACCTTCGAGTGTTAACTAAACAAGCCAATGACAGTTGGCGTGCGTGCTTCGCCACGCGCACCCCGCCCCGCAGCGCGGGTATAAAAGGAGTGCGCGTGCAAACGCACATCAGTTTTTTCGCCTGAGGACCGAACTCCGGCCCCGGCCGTACAGTGGTGGTGCAGCAACTGTGGCAACGGAACGTAACGTCTCCGTTCCCTCCTTCAGGGAACGAGGGTTACACAAGTAACCTAGACGTTCCCATTCAGTCAGTCACGTTCAACGTTACGTCAGTGACTGACGAATTGGGATCCGTATGGAAAATGCCACTATTGCTGTCCCCCTCCAGTGCCCTGCGGAAGCCGTCAAGTCCCCCCACACCAGCTGGGGCGAAGATAGGACAGCGGCTAGGCAGAGTGGTACATTGGATAACACTGGGAAAACGTACCCAGTTGGGACGCTACGGAAGCCACATCCCGCACATAGGATGTATCATGTGGAATTACACATATGGACTGGCCTCCGGGCAGTACTACATATGGAAGTCCTGCGGTAGACTCAACCCGCCTGGGGTGAGATCACTACACAGCAGAGATGGCAGTGAACGACTGCCAGGGAAAGACACGGGCTTACCGTGAGGGGAGCCGTACCGTGGAAGAATACACATGTGGGACCACCCGAAGGGGGAATCACTACACACTGGCACCTAGCCCAGCACAAGGGCTGACGTTGGGCATGCACATGAGTGCTGAGCCTGGCGTCTGGTGCTCCGCCATGCCTGACCGCCGAGGGTGCAGGAGGAATTCCACCAGGGTTCGCATGGGGAACTGATTGAGGAGCACAAAAGCACAAGTATCTGGTCCGTAGAGGGGAATGGCACAGCAAGCATGATCGACACCGAGCAGGTCCAGTGTTACTGCCTACCTAAGGCGAGTACACAAGAGGACACGGGCTCAACACGGAGATTATAGAATCTCGCAAACTGTGTTTGGCGTCGCCCAGCCGGCAGCTCTACAGATGTCTGCTATTGAGGCGCCCAGCGCCAATGCCCAAGAAGATGCCATTCCTCTCATAGA
Organism: Sinocyclocheilus anophthalmus; assembly: GCA_018155175.1. NCBI lineage: Eukaryota > Metazoa > Chordata > Actinopteri > Cypriniformes > Cyprinidae > Sinocyclocheilus > Sinocyclocheilus anophthalmus. The sequence continues at coordinate 409,360 of JADLZN010010675.1, read as the reverse complement.
TTGTGCTCTCACTCCGAGGGGGCATGGTAATGTTTGGCCTGGTATGCCAAGACTATAGCCTCCACTAACCAGTGGGCAAGTCTTTGTTTGGAGACAGCCTTTCCCTTCTGCTGACCTCCAAAGCAGACAAAGAGCTGGTCTGAGGTCCTGAAGCTTCCTGTCTACGTAGCATCTCAATGCTCAGAAGCGCGAACGGTACAGAGCAAGCGATGGCTTGGTCTGCCCTCCTCCCCGGCAAGCGCTTGCAATTCACACCTGATCCCTAAAAGGCGTGGTGGGAACTTTGGGCACATATCCGGGGCGGGGTCTCAGGACAACGTGAGAGTTACCCGTCCCGAATTCTAGGCACGAATCGTCGACCGAGAATGCCTGCAGGTCCCCTACCCTTTTGACCGAGGCCAATGCGGTGAGGAGCGTTGTCTTTAATGACAGAAACTTAAGCTTTACTGACTGCAGAGGCTCGAAGGGCTTCTCCTTCAGGGCCGTCAGGACCGAGGTGAGATCCCAAGAGGGTAACAGGTGAGTGCGCGGAGGATTCAGCCTCCTTGCCCGTCTGAGAAACCTGATGATCAGGTCGTGTTTCCCTAGAGACTTACCGTCTACTGCATCGTGATTGCATGTGCATGCGCGGCAATGGCGGCAACATACGCTTTCAGGGTGGAGGGAGACAGCCTTCGCTCCAACCCATCCTGCAGGAAAGAAAGCACGACTGCGATCGGGCATCTACGGGGGTCTTCCCAGCGGGAAGAGCACCAATCGAAGGACAGGTTCCACTTCAGCCTGTAAGCGGGTCTGGTAGACGGGGCTCTAGCTGAAGCGATGGTGTTTACTACCGCTGGAGGTAGCCCACCTAGAACCTCCGCGTCCCGTCCAGGGACCATAAGTGGAGATTCCACAAGTCTGGACGCGGGTGCCAGAGGGTGCCCCCTCTATGAGAAAGGAGATCCCTCCTCAGAGGAACTCGCCAAGGAGGGGCTGTCGCGAGGATCATTTCGGGGGAACCAAGTCCTACTGGGCCAGTATGGCGCTACCAAGAGGATCTGCTCCTCGTTCTCCCTGACCTTGCACAGTGTCTGCGCTAGAAGGCTCACTGGGGGAAACGCATATTGCGTAGGCCCCGAGGCCAGCTGCACGCCAGTGCGTCCGTGCGAAGGGTCCCTCGGCCAGGTAGTAAAACCACTGGCAATGGGACGTGTCCGGGGAGGCAACAGGTCTACCTGAGCGTCCCCAAAGCGTCTCCAAATAAGCTGGACTGTCTCGGGGTGGAGTCGCCATTCTCCCGGAAGGGCGGGCTGAAGTGAGAGCTCGTCGGCTCCGCGATTGAGCTCGCCTGGGATGTGAACGGCACAAAGCGACCCCAGATGCTTCTGACTCCAGAGGAGGAAATGGCTTTGCGAGTTTGCGACATGCGACTTGAAGCGTAGACTCGCCGCTGAGTGGTATGTACTCAACGGCGCAGTGCTGTCCGTACGGACCATGTACGTGCTTGTACGGGAGCAGCGTCTGAAGCGGCGCAGAGCATCCATAACTGCTTGCAACATACTCGAGCAGTGATAATCCACTGTATTCCGGGGGCCCACCGGACCAGAGCCCCGCACGCTGCATGCCCACTGCACAGGCACCCCATCCCTGGCGGAGGCATCTGTTTACACAACTGATGCCTTGATACTTGCCCAAGGGATACTCCTGTCCGAAGAAGGCAAGATCTGTCTACGGGCTGAGGGTCTGACGGCAGAACGTTGTAACAGAAACCCGGTAAGTGCCGTGGCGCCATGCCCATCTCGGGACTCAGGAGTGTAACCAGTGCTTTAGTGGTCTCATATGAAGCAATCCGAGCGGCGTGACAGCGGCTGCGGAAATCTTATGCCCCAGGAGCCTCTGAAACTATTTTAGTGGAACCGCCGTCTTGCACTGGAAGGTCCCCAGGCAGTTCAGCATCGACTGCGTACGCTCTACTGAGAGACGTGCTGAGAAGTTGACCGAGTCCAGCTCCATGCCGAGAAAAGAGACCCTCTGCACCGGAGAGAGTTTGCTCTTTTCCCAGTTGACCCGAAGCCCCAACTGGCTGAGGTGACTGAGCACCATGTCCCTGTGTTCGCACAACTGATCCCGTGACTGTGCCAGTATGAGCCAGTCGTCGAGGTAGGTGAGAACGCGAATGCCCGCTTCCCTCAATGGAATGAGGGCTGCCTCCACGACCTTGGTGACGACACGAGGCGACAGGGATAGCCCGAAGGGGAGGACCTTGTACTGATATGCTCGCCCTCCGAACGCAAAGCGGAGAAACGGTCTGCGTCGAGGGAGAATCGAGACATGAAAGAACGCGTCCTTCAGGTCGACCGCTGCAAACCAATCAAAAGGACGGACGCACTGAAAGATGCGTCTCTGCGTCAACATCCTGAACGGGAGCTTGTGAAGTGCCCGGTTCAGTACGCGCAGGTCCAGGATTGGTCGTAACGCACCGCCTTTTTTGGGTACGATGAAGTAGGGGCTGTAAAAACCTGACCTCATTTCGGCTGGAGGGACCGGCTGTATCGCGGCCTTCGCTAGCAGGACCGCGATCTCTACACGCAAGACAGGAGCATCCCTGTCCAACACAGAGGAGAACCGAATGCCCCTGAACTAGGGAGGGCGCCGGGCGAATTGAACCGCATAGCCGAGTCTGATGGTTCTCAGGAGCCAGAGAGACGGCCTGGGGAGCGCTAACCAGGCCCCCAGCGACCGAACTAGTGGGACTAGGGAGACCACTGACGTACCTGCAGTGGGGCAGTGAAGTGGAACACAGGGACCCAACCCGTGAGGCCGCGCGTCCCAGGGTGGGGTCTGTGTGCGCAGCGCGCGACTTACCTGGCTCCACTGGTGGGCAGAGGGCTCGTGAGGAGGCGTAGCGTCCTTTAACTGAACCCTGCTGCCCACTAGCGAAGGGAGAGGGGCCGGCTTTGGGAAGAACTGGGTCCCTCGTGCACCGCCGTCCTCGCCCGCTTGGGACCCGGAGGCAAAGGAAACTACTCTTTTATTGAAGTTTTGGGTACCCATCTGCTGGTTAGCCAGTGGCGGAACAAACAAACTGGAACCTAGATCTCCACCCCCCTCCTCCGGGGGAGATGGTGCGGTCACATCTCCTGAAGAGAAGGATCCCAGGGCTCGGTTCGCCGCGGCTCAGGGATCTCGCCTCCTTTGACCTTCAACGGCTTGGGCAGGGGCGGAGCGGGCGCTCCTGTTTCCGCGGCCAGCTCCACGCTGCGGCCTGTTGAGAGGCTGCTGTCGTGGGCCGCGGCCGGAGCGAGTAGCCCGCAGGAGGGCCCCCCCGGGGGGGGCCCCACTCGCGGATTGACACAGAGGGCTGCCCCCATCCGGCGGTGGGGTGGCTACAGCAGTCGACCGCCGTGGCAGGATGCGTCGAGATGCCTCCGTCTGCTTCCGTGTGGCGGAGAATTGTTGGGCAGAGCCCTCCACCGCTTCGCTGAATAGGCTGGCCTGGGAGATTGGGGAGTCCAGGAAGCGATGCTTGTCTGCCTCCCTCATATCCGCCAAGGTCAGCCATAGGTGGCGCTCCTGGACTACCAATGTGGACATCGTCTGACCCAGTGCCCGCGCCGTGACTTTCGTCGCCCTGAGTGCGAGGTCCGTTGCTGTGCGCAGTTCCTGCAGCACACCTGAGTCTGCACCACCCTCGTGCAACTGCTTCAATGCCTTAGCCTGGTGGACTTGCAGGAGGGCCATAGCGTGCAGGGCGGAAGCGGCCTGTCCAACAGCACTGTAAGCCTTAGCCGTCAACGCGGACGAGAACTTACAGGCCCTGGACAGAAAGCGTGGACTACCCCTCCAGGCGGCGGCACTTTACGGGCAGAGCTGCATGGCAGTAGCGCGCTCAACCGGAGGGATGTCCAAATACCCTTGGGCCACCCCCCCGTCGATGGTGGTGAGGACGGAGGAGGCACAAAGTCTGTTTCAGGCAGAAAAAGGTGCCTTCCAAGACTAGTAACCTCCTCATGCACTTCCGGGAAGAATGTAACCGGAGGCGGCTGCCGATGCCCGGCCTGCGCCCCCTAGGAACCAATCATTCAGCCTCGAGCGTTCGGGAGAAGGCGTAGGCCTCCAGTGCAGCCCGACACTCTCGGCGGCCCGGGAAAGCATAGTGGTCAGCTCTGGATCTGACTCGGGCAGTGACACTCTTCCTGACGGTGGCAGCGCAGCTGAATCATCATCTCCAGAGCCTAGCTCGCCTTCCGATGCAGCGATCGACATCCTGTCTTCTGCCTGTGCCCCGCACAAGATGCTGGGCCCCGCCCTATCCGAGGACCCAGCACACTCGTCCGGAAAACCCAGGTGGTGCGCCATGCTCGAGGAGCTCTTTTAGAATTGCTCTTTTAGAAATGGAAAAAAACACTCTTTTATGAAGCTCTGAAGCGCCCAGGGATCGAGGCGAGACCGCAGAATGGAAGCTGCAGCCCGCCGAGGTTTCTGCAGCCTGGATGGCAACCCCCACTGACACGCCGTAACAACAACGCCAGCTGTTTCCAAACACTCGCTGAGATTCGTCCTGTAGAAGGCTCGGCTCCAGAAAAAAAACCAAAAAAAAAAAAAAAAAAAATAAAAAGATCCGAAGCGAAAAGCTGATTGTGCTTTGGCACTCCGCTCCTCCTTTTATACCCGCGCTGCGGGGTGGGGTGCGCGTGGCGAAGCACGCACGCCAATTGTCATTGGCTTGTTTAGTTAACACTCGAAGGTGATTGGGCTCTCGGGCGAGATCCCAATTCGTCAGTCACTGACGTAACGTTGAACGTGACTGACTGAATGGGAACTTAATGTGAGAATCACATTCCAACGGGACATATAGAACTGCTGCATGCTGGCCTTCTGTGAAATGTGGTTTACAATCTGCAGTGCCTGATGCACCTGTAACACCAGCTGGATTCTCCGTTTTTCATCATGACAGATCACTAAACTCCGGTAAGAGCTAAGGAGGAGGTGTGTTTTTATGGTTAATACTGGTTGGGGCACAAATGCTACAGTGTTAGCCACACACTGCTCCCCGGATCTTGAACTGCTCTCCATTAAAGTGCGCCCATTCTACCTGCCGTGGGAATTTAGATCAGTCATTCTCACGGTTACATTTCTCCTCAAGCGGAAAAAAACGGAAGCATTGGGCGAACTGTACAGTACTAATAATAGGCTTGAAATTGCCCACCCTGAGGCTTTCATCGTTGTTGGGGATTTTAATAGGGTGAATATGAGGAAAGTTCTTCCTAAATTCTACCAACACATTAACTTTCACACAAGAGGCGATCAGACCCTGGATCACTGCTATTCAATACTAAAGGACAGTTACAAAACCCTCCCCTGCCCTGCATTGGGCAAAGGCGATCACATTAGCATACTGCTGCTACCTGCCTACAGAAAATGCCTCAAACAGGAAAAAAATGTTTTTAGAGAAGTTCACAAATGATGTGAGGATGCCATCTCCAGACTACGGGACTGCTTTGAATCCACAGTCTGGCAAATGTTTCAGGATGCAGCAAGAGACAACATTCATGAATACACAGACTCTGTGATATGCTACATCAACATATAGCACACAAGCCACAGAGATCATGTAAAGTCATTTCCAAACTAGAAACTATGGGTCAATGATGAGGTACGTGTTAGGCATAGAACACAAACTGTAGCCTTCAACCCTGGTGATCTGACTGCCTACAAGAAGTCCAGGTATGACCTGCGACTAGAGACAGAGTGGAATCAGACTATCACAGCTCTAACCTCCAACACATGTGGAAGGGTCTGCGATATATCACAGACAACAAAGAAAGGAAAAGCAGTGATGTGTCTTTGAGCTCCTCCCTACCAGATGAGCTCAACACATTCCCTGCTATGAAAATACCTGCTGACCCTGACACCTGCCCTCTGACCCTAACCACATGTGAAGTGAGCAGGACCTTTAAGAGAGTCAACGCTCGGAAAGCTCCAGAAACTGATGGCAATCACGGTCGTGTTCTAAGGGTCTGCGCTGTTAGCAGATGTTTTCACCAACATCTTCAAACTCTCTTTGAGTCTGACAGTGATCCCCACATGCTTCAAGCGGACCACCATCATCCCCATTCGCAAAAAACACCTGTCTCCTGCCTGAATGACTACTGCCCTGTAGCACAGTCATCAGTCATCATAAAGTGCTTTGAGCATCTAGTCAAATCCCACATCTGCTCCTCTCTACCTGACACCCTGGACCCTTTCCAGTTTGCTTACCGGTCTAACAGATCCACTGATGATGCCATCACAATGGCTATTCACTCTGCCCTAAAACACCTGGAGGGAAGAGACACCTATGTGCGGATGCTGTTTATTGATTACAGTTCTGCATTCAACACCATCATCCCTTCCTAACTTGTAGCCAAACTAAAGGATCTGGGACTTATGTAACTGGATTTTGGACTTCCTGACTGGCAGACCCCATGTGGTCAGAATTGACAGACACACATCCTCCTCGCTCACACTCAGCACTGGTGTCCCACAGGGATGTGTACTCAGCCCACTCTTGTACTCCCCGTTTACCTACTACTGCTGTGCCAAGCATGGCTCCAACACTATCTTCAAATTTGCTGACGATACAACCATCCTAGGATTCGAAACATCCTACAGAGATGAGGTCAGTGCACACTCAGAATGGTGTGCTGACAGTAATCTCTCTCTAAACATCAGCAAGACCAAGGAGATGATTGTGGACTACAGAAAGTCACAGAGAGGTTACATCCCCATTCACATTGTTGGGGTGGAAGTAGAGAGAGTCAGGAGCTACAAGTTCTTGTGTCCACTTAGATGACTTTTCCGAGCCTCCAATCATAACCATATTGAAAACCAGTCTGGTCACTCTCGTTTTCCTCGAGGACTGAAGAGGTTTGGCATATCCTCTGACATCATGTCAAACTTCTACCATTGCACCATATAGAGCATTCTGACCGGCTGCATCACTGTATGGTACAGCAACTGCTCTTCTTCTGATTGCAAGCTCTCCGGAGGGTGGAAAACAGTTGAGCTGGTCATAAACTCCTGGTCTTAAAAGAAAGGCCTGCAGCAGCATCATCAAGGACTGCACTCACCCTGCTCACTATCGGTTTGCTTCAATGCCATCCAGCAGACATCTACATTAATCTGTCCATGACCACCGACTGAGAACATCTTGGTATCTTCAAGCCATCAGACTGCTTAACAGCCAACAATCCTTTATCCAGCACTGCAGCACTTTACCTCTGACACTTAATAATTACCACTAATTGACATTGTGACTCCTACCTCAGTATTCTCAATCAGATCTACATACTACTCTTAATACTTTTTACCTTCTGTATTTATTGTATTTGTTACTGCAGCCTTTGTATTTCTTATCTCAGTACTCTTACTCAGGACTCTCATATATTTGTTTACTTCCACTTATTTGTATTTATTGTATTGATTGCCCTGCCTACAAAATAGCATGTCACTTCGATATACCAATGTCCACCACCTCTCTGTGCCTAATTGTATATTGCCATGTTTACTAAATTTGTGTATAGTCCTATTAAAAATTACCGTAAGTCTGAGCCCCAGTGTAACTGTGCAAATTACAAATAAATGCCTCTTGACTGAAATGATTAGCAACCTTTATGAATGTCCTATTGTTGTTTATATTCATAATATAGTTCAATATATAGCAGTTTGATAATATTCGTGATAGAGTATTAATATTATTCAATAAATAATATTAGTATTTAATAATAGTATTTAGTATTGAGAAACAGTGCTTGTTTGTGATGGTGATTTTAGTTACATTGTAACGTCATTAGAAAGTGTCATGAGACTGTTTGAGTGAGTCAGCACTTTTTAAAGACTTATATATTTTTAAAGACTTTTTAGATTGAAAGAGACTAAACAGGTGTCAACAAGTACGTTATTCTTACTTATAGTAACAGCTTGTAAGACGCAGTTAACAAATGCACCGAGCAGCACTGTCATCAGAAATCACCCTTAACAGATGAAAGGATAGTACGACAAAGATATTGCTTTCCTCAGCGGACATTCAAACTCATGTTTTATTGTGAATATGAGTATGAGCTGAAGAATGAATGCTGCAGATGCTCGCTCAGTCCATCTCTCTCTCATAATACTATTAATAATACAGTGAGCTTTTAATACAGTAATACAAAACGCTTTCAATGAAGCGACTCAACGTTCCTTCGTTACTAGTTCTAACGTGACATTTTCAAATTAGTAACGGAGGCTTGAGCTCATCTGTTAGACTGGCAAACTGAGATTTCATACTTGACATCCTGATATTTGAACTGAACGACAAAATGGTCAGCCTTTTAATTTTTGTCACGTTCATTTAAAATAGCAGGATGTCAAGGTATATTAAATATTTTTGATCTATGAAGATCAATAGTGAAGGGGAATATTTTCTGCAAAAACTTTTTTGTGACACAGAGCTTTCATATGACTTTAGAAGACTTGGAATATAGCACACAAGCCCAATTGACTGCTTTTTTTCTCATTTTGTCCGTTGTTTGAGGTTGAGTCTTGAGGTCTCAGTTCCTATAATGGACAAAAACACTCTGCAATAATTTTTCATGCATTTTCAAATTTTATCCAATGCTATTTGTTTTCCACAAAAGAAAGATGGTCTTATGAGATTGGATTGCCATGAGTGTGAATATCTGTAAAAAATAGAAAATCAGGATACATTTGGGAAATAGACATTTTCACTTTTTGTTGAACAATGCATTTAAGTTCACAAACTTAAAGACATTAACTAGCTTAAATGCAGATGTCATTGTGTAATTCAACATATTGCTTCAATTTCATCCTGTCAGGTGAGAAAGCTTCTGAAGGGGTTCATGCTGAAGTGGGTGACTCCAGAGCTTCAGAAAGACAACCAAGAAAAGAGTGCTTTCATCAAGGAGCCACTGAATGCTGCTCTCATTATGCTTTACGTGTGGAGACGGTATAGTCTAGATTTAGACGGCGGGACCCTTTCTCGTCTCTGCACTGCCCTCTGCCTGCCAAAATTACCAGAGGAGGGGTTCCGGTCTTTCTGGACTGACACAACAGAATCATTTTCAATAATAAACACGTGAGTACTGTTATGCAATTTACAGTTTTGTGTGATACATTCTTTTTTGGTTTCTTGTACAAAAATATTTAGGCTAATATGTTTCTCCATTCACGAGTCACTGTGGCTGGTGTGTACAACGATCAATTTCCAATCCTGGTCACAGTGTTTGTATTCTGCAGTCAACCAGCAGAAGGCTTATTTTCTCTTCAACTGCATTAAAAATGCCATAAAAGTAGTTCATTTGACTTGTGTTTTATACTAGGTGCTGCAAATGGCTGCCCTCGGTTCATAGCTCATTGGTACTTTCTCTATTTTTGTTTGTCTGTCCTGTCTTAAGTTTTTTATTTTAATTTAAGTTTTCTGATCAGCTTCACTGCGGACAAACTCCTGGACATATGATTTATTTTTTATTCTCTACCTTTTTCCTTAGTTTTACTTATTTAAATGTTCTTTCTGTTTCTATGTCATATTACATACATATTTATATGTATGTATGTATGTACCAAGAGCTCCCGAAAACCCACTACAAATTCCTTTTGTGTTTACGCACACTTGGCGAATAAAAGCTCATTCTGATTCAAGTCCTCTGAATTCATATGGTAGCTTTGTGTAATATAAGTCATTATTCACTGAAATTCTTAACTTGCACCTTAGCTTTAAACCATCCAGTACAATCTCCCACTTCAAATGTAAGTGCAAAATAATTTGTGTTAATATGTTACAGGTGCACTCAACAAAGCTTACATTAACACAGAACATTGGTTTAATGTGCAGAGAACAGACTAAAGTCCAGCTTTTTCTGAGAAGAGGTCTTGATAGTTTTGATTCTCTCTTCAGCTTGTCTGACATGGTGGAGGCGCTGATCAACAAGGTGAGAGGAGAGCACATGTCCAGTTGGATCATCGTCATTCCACTGCTACACCTGCTCAAAGGCAATTCAAAACCATTTCAGCCCGTGTTTAATCAAATCACACAATCAGAGCAGAGCTGGGTTGGCCTGCAGGGACTGAAATCAGCACATGTACATGATCGAAGGTATGAAATAATAAAGGTATTAAATAGTTGCCAAATGTTCTTCTGGGGTTTTCATTTTTAATTTCCTTGTAGGTACTATTAAACATTTGAACCCACTTGGGCTTCATTTGAATGTAACATGAAAAATGGGGAGTCCTACATTTTTGTGATTTTTGACTTGCCATTGTTAAATCCCTCTATTTTAGGGCTATGTTGAATCTCATGAAGACACATAGACATTTGGTGGAGATAGACAGACTGCTGGCGCGGTCTTGGATGTATCTGATGACTGTAGATGAGTTGGCCGGGTGCGACTCCTTCATCCATGCAGAGCTCCTGGACATCCTGCAAATTTTCACAATGAAATGCCCCAAAGAAATATCAAACAGCGCTTCAACAGTGAGTGTCAAGCTATGACAATAAATAACCATTTATGTGTAAATCAGAACAAATTGAATATAACTTTGAAAAAGGAGTGATTGAGAAAAATACAGAGGTCTGAATCATGTTGATTATGTTGTTTCAGAGCATTTTGAAGGTTCTGGAACACATTCAGATTCACTTGATCGAACAAAGATACAGGTAAAGTTCTAAAATTAAAGTTAAACTAAAATTAAAATGAATAGTTAGAGCTGCACAATTAATCTTTAAAAGACTGCGACCTTAATTGAAACACCCACACAATCTTATTCCTGGGGACTTTGGTTAATCCTTGGAAGGTACGATGTTCATACTTTAACATTCAAATTCGCTCTGCTGTAGATCCAGAGAGAGCAGGGATTTGTTTATGCATTACAAAAGCTGTGCCTCTAAATCAAATCAGTTAAAATCAAATCACTTTAATTGTCACATTACCAACAGCACATGTGATGTGGTGAATGATATTCTTGAGAGTGTGCTCCAGACAGTGTAGAATACAATTTACATATGCACAGACACTATACAGAAGACACTGCACAATATGCAATTAAATATACATAGTATACAATTAGATATACAGTTAACAATATGCGTTCTACACCATATGTACACAATATACACAATAAATACACGAAAAGTACAGATTGTTCATAACATACACATGATGCAGCATGGATGTGCATTGGATTGGTAATTTGGTGGTAGGATGATGGTTATTGTATTAAAGTGCAGTGTATGTTACTGTAGAGTCCAGTATGTTGAACGGTGTTGTTAGAGTTAGTGCAAGAACTAGGATATAGTGGGGATATGCTGTGTAGGGTGTATTGTTCAGTAGCCTGATAGCCTGAGGAAAAAAAGCTGTCTCTCAGTCGGCTAATGTGGGATCGGATGCTGCGGAGACGTCTGCCTGATGGCAACAGTGAGAGCAGTCTGTGGGACGGGTGGTTGGAGTCATTGATGATCCTCCGGGCTTTCCTCATTCACCGCCTGGAGGGAAGCTCAACTCCCACAATGTGATGGGCAGTTCACATGACTCTCTGCAGAGCTTTGCAGTTGCCAGCAGTGCTGTTTTCAAACCAGGCAGTGATGCAGCCAATCAAGATGCTCTCTGCAGTGTAGGTGTTGAATGTTGGGGCTCATTCCAAACTTCCTCAGCCATCTCAGAAAGAAGAGGCGCTGATGTGCCGCCTTCTTCAGCACTGCATCTGTGTGCGCAGATCATGTGAGATCCTCAGTGAAGCTATTTACCCACTCCACAAGTGTCCCGTCGATGGTGATGGGGGTGTGTTCTCTGCTCTGTCTCCTGAAATCCACCACCAGCTCCTTGGTCTTGTTGATGTTTAGCGAGAGGTGGTTCTTCTGACACCATTTTGAGTGCGCACCTCCTCTCTGTAGGCCATCTCATCGTTGCAAGTGATCAGGCCTGTCACCATTGTGTTATCTGTAAATTTGACATCTGCCTGCCAAGAAGTCCAGGATCCAGCTACACAGAGATCTGTTCAGGCCCAGCGTCTGGAGCTTTGCGATGAGTTTGTCAGGCACTATGGTATTGAATACTGAACTGTAGTCCACAAACAGCATTCTCGCATAAGTGTTCTTATTTTCCAGGTGGGAGAGACCAGCGTGACATAGCCTACTGTCAATGCAAATAGTTGCTTATTCACGACAGCTTAATTTTCTCAATGTTGCTTCTCAATAAGCAACCTTTAGTTTCAATTATTTGTGGGTGTTTCTATGCATTTATTGAGGAAATAAGAAGAGAGAGTGTGTGAATGTTAATTGCTAATAAATGAGAGTGGCTATTTTATTGATGAAGTCACTTGTGCATACATGTTTTGTGTGTGAGAGAGACAGAATGCGCTGTCCACAGATCAGTGGTATTTCAAACTGTTTGATGCAAGGACCCGCAAATATAATAATCCCTTTCAGGCCTGGTTTAACTAAGCACCCTCAAAAGAAAGTAAGAGCATCCTCAGTTGAAGCTGTGATATTAAAGGGTTAATTCACCCAAAAATTAGCCCATAAATTACTCAACCTCAAGCCATCCTAGGTGTATATGAAATTCTTCTTTCAGACGAATCCAATCAGAGTTATATAAAAAATTGTCTTTGATCTTTCAAGCTGTTTCATGGCACTCAGTGGGTGTTGCATGCATCAGTCCAAAAGAAGTGAAATAAAGCGCATCCATCCATAATAAAAAGTGCCTCACACGGCTCCAGGGGGTGAACAAAGTCCTCATGTAGCGAATCTATGCTTTTTTGTAAAAAAAATATCCATATTCAAAACATAATAACCACTTTAATCTAGCTTTTGCTCATGCACAAGCATCCGGGAGATGACTATGAGTATAGATGTTGTGCTTATGTTCGATAGTTCCAGAGGATACGGTAATAGGAAACTTTGCTTCCTTTGCTCCTGTTAACAAACGTTGGTTTTCACGAGACTCACCGGCGCATGCGCAGCACTGAACTCATACGCCATGCTCCCCTGAGCGGCGTCTGTTTTACACCTGTGAGCGCAAGCTACATTAAAGTTATTATTAAGTTTTGAATATGGATATTTTTTCTTACAAAAACGAATCGATTTGCTACAGGAGGCCTTTGTTCACCCACCCGGAGCTGTTTGAGACACTTTTTATTATGGATGGATGAGCTTTTTCACTTCTTTTGGACTGAAGCCCTGCAACACCCGCTGAGAGGCCTTAAACCTCTGAAAGATAAAGACACTTTTTTAATAGAGCTCCGTTGGTTCATCTGAAAGCACGGAGTCATATACCCTAGGTACTGAGGGGAGTAATTCGGCTGGGCTAATTTGTCATTTTTGGTGAACTCACCCGTTTAACAATATCCTTCGAAACATATATTGCAAACTATCCAGTGCGTATGCTATTTTGTGTTTTGTGGCTCTAAAGGATATAGAAATGGGTTTCTACTTTACGTTTTTTCTGCGTTTAGCATTGAAATCCACTTCACCCCGCCCCTATTGTTCTTTGTGGCTTAAGTATGCTAAATCCTGCATTGGGGTGCTGGTGTTTGTTGTTTACTGATGAGGAGGCAATCATATGATTCAATGAGAGAGTGATCCGGACGAACATGAATCGATTCATACCATTTTGAAAAGATGTTTTGTCAGTTCAGTGAAATAACTGACTCAAAAAAATTATTGATAATTAATGGCATGGCTGGTTCAGTCGACAGAAATATGGAACCTACATAATAACTGCTGAAATATTTGCGGGGCAAATCTCAGGTTAGTCTGAGCGCTCATGGTGCGTACAGCCGTACAGCTGCAGGCACCACTGGTAGAATGGAAAGGATGCATCACCGTGTGTTTTAATGGTGATGTGCTGAAAGGAATTTGGAGCTATTGTTCTGAAGTTGGCTTTGTTAAAGTCTCTGTTACAATAAACACTGCATCGGGGTATGCGGTTTCCTGCTCGCTTATATTCCCATACAGTTCCTTGAGTGCCTGGTCTGTGTTGGACTGAGGGGAAATGTAAACAGCTGTGATTATGACCACTGTCCATTCCCTTGGTAGCCAAAATGGTCGACACAGAAGCATGTAATCTGGGGATGTGGGGAGCAAAAGAATCTAATAGAGAGTATAGGTTCCTCTCATCACACCGTGAGTTGTTAATAAAGAAACAAACGCCCCCCTCCTCTGCTTTTCTCCATGAGCTCTTTTGTTCTGTCTGTCGGTGCACAAAGAACCCCGTAAGATTGATGGCTGAATCTGGAACCTCCGCGGACATCCAGGTTTCTGTAAGGCAGATAATGCAGCAGTCCCTTGTGAACTCTCTCATTGAAAGTGCCGGCATTCAAGAACGCAAAGTCTGGTTTGCAGTGCGTGAGGGAGTCAATTTATTAAAGCATGTGTCTATCATAGACAGTTATACTAACAACTTCCAGCACGAAAAACAACAAAATTACAAGTAAAATAGATGAAAAACTGCAAAAATTTGGTTGGATCTCACAACATGACTGCCAACTTCGGCACCATTTCGAGGCCTTTTCTAGCCCTAAGTTGCATGTTTTAATCCAGTGAGTGGTGTACAGTAACCATTGTTTAGCTGAAAATGGTTTTATTGCAATTTTACTCTAGTAGTGGGTAAAATAGCAAACCGTGGTTGATATTACTTGCTGCCAGTATTAGAAATTAATCAAGGGCTTAGAGGCAGATATAAAGATAAAATATACATTTGTGTTGATTTCAGTATCATCAATTTCATATTATAAAAACGCCACTTCCAATCATTTTAATGTTATGTATTTGCAAATCCTTTCCTCAGGAGAGTCTCTAGATGATATGTATATTTTATTTCTCTAGATGAAAAATCCAATAATCCTATCAATGTGCACTGATTAACTGGCTTTCATTACTGTTGTAGGTGTCTGAATCAGGGTTATGGCATTCAGTGCATACAAGCAGCTTGCAAACTTCTAGAGAAGATCTGCAAAAAAGACAGGCGAACTGATATTCCTGTTGCTTGCATTAACCTTGTGGCCTCTGTATCAGACTTTGCCCAGGTATTCCATGTTGAAATAATATTAACTTTGTCTAAAATAACTGATGAAACCACTACGTTCAGAAGAAAATTGCTCAATTTGCTGACATTTGTTCAACCTTAAGACAACACAACAAACAGACTCTTTTTCTGAGACGACTCACGAGTTACTCAGTGATGCCAAGCAAACGGTCAGAGCATGGAAGGATTGGATACAACTTTCGTCAGGACGCAAACTTATTTGACAGGCTTTCGATCCCCTTATCCTGCTGTCTCAAACTCCAGAAGACTTGATCGTTCGCGGGAGCACGTACATGTACCCACAAACGATCCAATAAGCTGGTAGAATTTGAATACTATCTATCGAATCTAAAATCAAAGTATCATATCATATATATATATCTATAGTATATATAAGCATTATTTGTCACCGAAGCTGATAACCCCTCACATTTCAGAAATAGAATTCAGAAGACTTTAAGTGCCGCGGTATGCTTACACATATGAGGAATTTGCTCAAAGCTTCCACAGTGTAACAGAATGAAAGTGACAGAACAAAAAACACAGACTATAAATAAATTAGAACAAGGAAATAAGAATACAAATTATATTGACAATTGTGTGTGCAGAGTATATTACCATAGACCAGTTTTGTTTTGGTATGTACATTACTGTATATTATGTGCAAATTAGAGGTGTAAGGCTGAATATGAGTGTTAGATAAATAAGTGTATGAGTGAATAAATAGTGTGTGTTCCACAGTTATTGTCATGTGTTCATGAGATGGATTGCCTGAGGGAAGAAACTTTTCCTGTGTCTGGTCGTTCTGGTGCTTAGTGCTCTGTAGCGTCAACCAGGTGGCAACAGTTAAAAGAGTGAGTGTGCTGGATGTGAGGGGTGCAGAGTGATTTTGGCAGCCCTTTTGCTCGCTCTGTATAAGTACAGTTCTTGGAGAGTAGTGAGGGTTGTACCAGTGATTCGCTCAGTTGTCCGGACTATCCTCTGTAGTCTTTTGAGGTCAGATTTGGTAGCTGAGCTGTACCAGACAGTTATTGAAGTGCAGAGGACAGATTCAATGATAGCAGAGTAGAACTGTTTCAGCAACTCCTGTGGCAGGTTGACAAAAAAATATTTTTGTAAATATTTTATTATATCTTTTCATGTGACAACACTGAAGAAATGACACGTTGCTACAATGTAAAGTAGTGAGTGTAAAGCTTGTATAACAGTGTAAATCTCCCCTCAAAATAACTCAACACACAGACATTAATGTCTAAACCGCTGGCCACAAAAGTGGGCCCAAAATGTCAATATTTTGTGCGCCAACCATTATTTCCCAGCACTGCCTTAACACTCTTGGGCATGGAGTTCAACAGAGCTTCACAGGTTGCCACTGGAGACATCTTCCACTCCTCCATGACGACATCACGGAGCTGGTGGATGTTAGAGACCTTGCGCTCCTCCACAGATGCTCAATAGGGTTTAGGTCTGGAGACATGTTTGGCCAATCCGTCACCTTTACCCTCAGTTTCTTTAGCAAGGTAGTGGTCGTCTTGGAGGTGTGTTTGGAGCTGTTATCATGTTGGAATACTGTCCTGCGGCTCAGTCTCTGAAGGGAGGGGATCATGCTTTGCTTCAGTATGTCACAGTACATGTTTGCATTCATGGTTCCCTCAATGAACTGTAGCTCTCCAGTGCCGGCAGCACTCATGCAGCCCCAGTCCATGATACTCCCACCACCATGCTTGACTGTAGTCAAGACACACTTGTCTTTGTACTCCTTACCTGGTTGCTGCCACACACGCTTGACACCATCTGAACCAAATAAGTTTATCTTGGTCTCATCAGACCACAGGACATGGTTCCAGTACTCCATGGTTCCATCATCTTTAGAAGAGGCTTCCTTCTGGGACGATAGCCATGCAGACCAATTTGATGCAGTGTGCGGCGTATGGTCTGAGCACTGACAGGCTGACCCCTTCAAACTCTGCAGCAATGCCGGCAGCACTCATAACGTCTATTTCCCAAACACAACCTCTAAATATGACGCTGAGCACGTGCACTCAAATTCTTTGGTCGACCATGGCGAGGCCTATTCTGAGTAGAACCTGTCCTGTTAAACCACTGTATGGTCTTGGCCACCGGTGGTTTGTTTGCAGCTCAGTTTCTGGGTCTTGGCAATCTTCTTATAGCCTCCGCCATCTTTATGTAGAGCAACAATTCTTTTTTTCAGATCCTCAGAGAGTTCTTTGCCATGAGGTGCCATGTTGAACTTCCAGTGACCAGTATGAGAGAGTGAGAGCGATAACACCAAATTTAACTCACCTGCTTCCCATTCACACCTGAGACATTTTAACACTAATGAGTCACATGACACCGGTGAGAGAAAATGGCTAATTGGGCCCAATTTGGACATTTTCACTTAGGGTGTACTCACTTTTGTGGCCAGCAATTTAAACATTAATGGCTGTGTGTTGAGTTATTTTGAAGAGACAGCAGATTTACACTGTTATACAAGCTGTACACTCACCTATGTTACATTGTACAAAGTGTCTTTCTTCAGTGTTGTCACATGAAAAGATATAATAAAATATTAACAAAAATGTGAGGAGTGTACTCACTTCTGTGAGATACTGTAAATACTGGTGTAACTACACTGAACATAATTATAAATGCAACACTTTTGTTTTTGCCTCCATTTGTCATGAGCTGAACTCAAAGTCTAAGACTTTTTCTTTGTACACAAAAGGCCTATTTCTCTCAAATATTGTTCACAAATCTGTCTAAATCTGTTTTAGTGAGCACTTCTCATTTGCCGAGATAATCCGTCCACCTTACAGGTGTGGCATATCAATATGCTGATTAGATAGCATGATTTTTGCACAGGTGTGCCTTAGTTTGGCCACAATAAAAGGCCACTCTAAAATGTGCAGTTTTATCACACAGCACAATGCCACAGATGTCGCATGTTTTGAGGGAGCATGCAATTGGCATGCCTGACTGCAGGAATGTCCACCAGAGCTGTTGCCCGTGAATTGAATTTTCATTTCTCTACCATAAGCCGTCTCAAGGCGTTTCAGAGAATTTGGCAGTACATCCAAACCGGCCTCACAACCGCAGACCACGTGTAACCACACCAGCCCAGGACCTCCACATCCAGCATCTTCACCTCCAAGATCGTCTGAGACCAGCCACCCGGACAGCTGCTGCAACAATCGGTTTGCATAACCAAAGAATTTCTGCACAAACTGTCAGAAACAGTCTCAGGGAAGCTCATCTGCATGCTCGTCGTCCTCATCGGGGTCTTGACCTGACTGCAGTTCATCATCGTAACCAACTAGAGTGGGCAAATGCTCACATTCAATGGCATCTGGCACTTTGGAGAGGTGTTCTCTCTTCACGGATGAATCCCGGTTTTCTCTGTACAGTGCAGATGGCAGACAGCGTGTATGGCGTCGTGTTGGTGAGCGGTTTGCTGATGTCAATGTTTTGGATCGAGTGGCCCATGGTGGCGGTTGGGTTATGGTATGGGCAGGCGTATGTTATGGACAATGAACACAGGTGCATTTTACTGATGGCATTTTGAATGCACAGAGATACCGTGACGAGATCCTGAGTCCCATTGTTGTGCCATTCATCCACGACCATCACCTCATGTTGAGGCATGATAATGCACGGCCCCATGTTGGAAGGATCTGTACACAATTCCTGGAAGCTGAAAACATTCCAGTTCTTGTATGGCCAGCATACTCACCGGACATGTTACCCTTTGAGCATGTTTGGGATGCTCTGGATCGCGTATACGACAGCGTGTTCCAGTTCAACTTCGCACAGCCATTGAAGAGGAATGGACCAACATTCCACAGGCCACAATCAACAACCTGATCAACTCTATGCGAAGGAGATGTGTTGCACTGCGTGAGGCAAATGGTGGTCACACCAGATACTGACTGGTTTTCGGACCCCCCGGACACCCCAATACAGTAAAACTGCTTATTTTAGAGTGGCCTTTTATTGTGGCTGACCTAAGGCACACCTGTGCAATAATCATGTTGTCTGATCAGCATTTTGATATGCCACACCTGTGAGGTGGATTTATTATCTCGGCAAAGGAGAAGTGCTCTCTAACAGATGTAGACAGATTTGTGAACAATATTTGAGAGGAATTGGCCTTTTGTGTACATAGAAAAAGTCTTTGATCTTTGAGTTCAGCTCATGACAAAATGGCGGCAGAAACAAAGTGTTGCGTTTATAAATTTGTTCAGTATATATATATATATATAGTATTATATATTTTTTGTAGTTATAATCTGAATGTCTTTGTTCTGCTTTACAGATGTGGATAATATTAGTGCCGAGTGAGATTTTCAGTGATATGTGACTCACTACAGAATGGAGAGGAGACTTCACACAGGACTTTGAGGGAAAATATCAACAGGTATTCATTACAAAATTCCATAGTGTGTGTCTAGTAGGGTTGGGAGTCAAGTATTTTTACTGGTCCAGTATTTTTATTTATGTGTACTTTCTAACATATTAATAATTACATTGCATGGTTTTCGATTCCGTCAACGTTATACAACAGAATACTATATTAGTAATACCGCCAGACCGTGATTTCCTCCCCACCTACTGAATCCTGTCACAGCAGTAAGTTTGGTGCTTTTCTTCAGAAATCATTTTCACCCAAAAATGAACATTTGCTAAATATTTACTTATCCTCAGGTCATCCAAGATGTAGGTAACTTTTTTCTGCAGTACAACAGTAAAGAAGATGTTTAGCTGAAACTGTGCTCATTGGCAATTCATACAATACACTGTGGCTGCCAGTTTTATGAGCATCAAAAAACATATACAGAAAAGTCCAAATCAATACCTGTGGTTTCTGACAATACATTGAGGTCGTATGAAGCAAAATTATCCATTTCTGCAAGAAAATGAACATTATTTACAACATTATTACCTTTAATTCGCAGCCTGGGCAAACGGTTCAGTGTGTTCACGACTGTCTGGAGCACAATTTTCCTCTGTTGCATAATGACGCATATGTGGGCACATACTCACACGTAAGCTGACTCTGTTTGTTTACAACGGAGTGAAGACTTACATTAGTATCAAGATACATAAGACAATTTATGAAATTAATAGTATGTTTTTACTCTCACTTTAAATCACCATTGAGTGTTTGTAATAACTTCCATTTACAATCTAATGTGGATTTTGGAAGTATAAAGTTGTTGAAACATGCTATTTATTACCTTTTATTAGCAGCTAATCGCTGCACCTGCTTAGCATTTCTCACATACAAATGATATATTAATATAGCCAGACACGATGTTAAGTTGTATTTACAACACCTTCTCGTGTGCTTTGCTCACATGCTCTAATAATAGCTTTGTAGAACTATACATTATTTGGACAATAAAAACAAATCAGTTAAATCTGATTTAGCTTCATAGAACTGAATAAAAATAATATATAGATATTTAATATTAATATATTTTCTATCCAATTTTATAATGTTACTTTCAATAAAAGTGTGGTTATATTATTGGCTTGTGTTTTATTTTATTTTATTCAGTATCATTAAAATTGAGTTAAACTTTAAAAATCTTACAAAATTACTTTATATTATTTAAAAAATAATAAATAATCATTACAAAGCATTTCCGGTTTTTTTGGGGCCTGTGCATCCAGAATTTTCATGTTCAGTGCAATCGCCTAATATATCCGATTGATTATTCTGGATGGGTGTGCTGCGTCAAATTATAAAGGGAATCAAGTCTTAGTGGTGCTTTCACACCTGGGCCAGTGTTTGGGAAACTGGCGCGTTTCCACCCCGGGTCGCTCGTTTCGTTTGGGCATATGTGAAACACGGCCAATCGCACCCTGATCCCGTGCCAAAACAATCTAGGTCCGAGATCGGCCTGAACGAGGTGTGATTGAAACGAACTCTGGAGCATGTGTTCGGTTTGTAGTGAGAAAGCATCCAATCTAACAGACCACAGAACCAGGCAATACACAATGTGAAATGGGTAATTAACGTAAGTTTGGGAAGAATAGCTTTGTTGTTTTGCCATACTTAAAATGAACCTGGAAAGTCTGTGTGGGTGAGCACGTCTTCTTCGCCATTTCAAATAAAAAAGTGCACTTTTTTCATTTTATATGGTGGCCGTCTTATTGCTCTACTCCTAGTAGGTGCATTTGGAAAATGTTTTTCCTTTTCTCCGTTTTGTTCCCCCCGATAATCCTTGACTCCCTGCTCAAAATGCAAATTAAGATAGGACAATACAAACCAAAAAACATCCGGCGAACTGTTGTGTGAGTCCATCCTGACATGACGAGCTGTGCAGCTTAAGTGGAATTCCAGAAAATAAACCCGGGAACTTTTGCCCAATGAGAGAGCAGTCACTCCCGCGTCGGTGATTGTAATTAAACAATTTTGGTGTCCATTAAGAAACTTTGCCATAGTGAAAGCGAACCGTCACCAAGAATAAAGCACATTGTTTCGAAACAGGGATTAAAATATTACAAAGCAATCGATCTACAGGTGTGAAAGCACCCTTAAATTTGTTAAGGACCGGGAATTGTTATTTGGTTCAAAAGCTGAATGCACATTGTTACATTTCCATCCCTAGTGTCTAATTTATTCTAGTTCAGTTTAAAGCATTTCTTTGTTGCTTTATAGAAGTTCATACAAGTGTTGAATTTTGACTAAACACAGCCTTCTAGTACATTTCAAATCCACTAAAATGCTTTAGACAAAACATTGTACTGCACTAAATGTGACTTGAGTCTAACATTTAAAGGGATAGTTCACCCAAAAATGAAATTAGCCCATGATTTACTCACCCTCCAGCCATCCTAGGCGTATATGACTTCCTTCTTTCAGACGAATACAATTGGAGTTATATTAAAAAATGTCCCGGCTCTTCCGAGCTTTATAATGGCAGTGAGTGGGTGATATCCAATAGTCCAATAGAACTCCAATAAAGTTTATCCATCCATCATAAAAAGTTCTCCACACAGCTCTGGGGGGTGAATAAAGGCCTCCTGAAGAGAATCGATGCATTTGTGTAAGAAAAATATACATATTTAAAACTTTATAAACCGTAATCTCTAGCCGTTCCGGGCAGAGGACATAGACGTAGCGCATTTGCCGGTGAGAAGTGACGAATACGGAAGCGCAGCGGAGAGAGCAAAACAAAACACCAGTCACGAATTAGAAGTACAAAACGAGGGTTTGTAAAGAAAAATGTCAGAGGATTTTGATATAAGCCAAGAGGAGACTGGTTTTCCTTTGCTAAACAAAGAGTGTAGCATATTCTCACCGGACCTTACACTACGTCCTACATCATCCGCAAATCGGGGGGATGCATGTATAAAAACCCCCCCCCCCCCAAAATTAATCTCTAGCTTCCGTTAACTGTCGTACACGCGTTCACAATAGTTAACGGAAGCTAGAGATTATGGTTTATAAATGCATCGATTTGCTTCAGAATGCCTTTATTAATCCCACAGAGCCGTGTGGAGCACTTTTTATGGTGGATGGATGCTCTTTATTGGTCTTCTATTGGACTATTGAATATAAAGTTTGAAAGAACCAGGACATATTTTAATATAACTCCGATTGTATTCGTCTGAGAGAAGTCATATACACCTAGGATGGCTTGAGGGTGTGTAATTTATAGTCTATTTTTCATTTTTTGGGTGAACTAACCCTTTATTAATGACCTGGAAAACTGTCAACCCTCACTGACATATTTCAATGTCTGTTTTCAGTATTTGTATAAATACAGAACAATTTTTTGCTCTTATTAGGAAGTTCATCTGGACCAAATCGAAGTTTATTGCTCAAACATTGAGGAACTTAACGGCTCCCAGCCTTTTTTGGTGGGTAGCGTGGAGAAGTGTGCTCTCCAGGCTGTTTCCGCAATATGCCAGGTAAGGGTCTTTCACTTTGTTCTCTCTGACAACATGAGTCATATAGCATCATAGACACATACTGTATATTAGAACATTTAATAAAATTAGATTGGGTCCCAACCCTAGTCCAGTATAAGAATTATTTCTCCTTTTTGTACCAACAGAATTTAGTTTCTATCTATTTGCATGCTAGATTGAAGGGTTAAATGCATGGATGTTTTACCAGTCATTGATACCTCAGTTCACTTATGACAAAAATTGTTCCCCAAAATGCCCTATTAGTTTGAAAATGTCAAAAGATTAAAATTGTACTAGCGTACACTCCTCCTCTTGTCAGTCATCTCACCTTACTCTCATCCTGTGATCAGTGAACTCTAATTCCCACTGCACTGTGTGCGACTCTGCAGCTCATGCTGGATGAGCAGAGCAAACACTTTCAGTTTAGAAATGAAGCCATCGCTATTAAACTGAATTAAAGGGATAGTTAAAGGAATAGCATCACACGCATGAGTCGTGTTACCGTCCATAATGGCGGTAGATGGTAACTCGCGGGAGAAGAATTGTTTTGCTCCTCTGAATACTGTAAGAATTATTTTAGCTAGTGTTTTTCTCTCATTCTTTGATGACTGCAACCATGAAATCTAGCCCATTGGAAAGGCAAGTTTGCCTTTTACTCACACATTTCAGAAATGTAGTATTAAATTAAATTAAATAAACATAAATAGTACACAAATTATTTTGTTAATGCACAATTAGAATGATATTCTGGGTCACTAATAACATGAAGTTTGTGTTTAGGGGTTCAAAAAGTGCTGTCCAAAAAATGATTTTGAAATTTGTCAAGATTTTTCAAAGAATAATAACTTGAAATTTGGCCTCTTCCTCATAAAAAGCATGTGACTTTAGTCAACTTTTCTTGTATGGTAGTTTTTTTTGATTAACCCCAGTCCTCAATTTCATTATAAAAAAATGGAAATGGATGTGGTGTAGAGTTTGCTGTTCATTTGGAGATGCAGTGTTTGAGCAATACATTAATCGGTGCTCTGCATGATTTCTCAATATTTATGCTTTTTTATAACAGGCTAAATCTGAAAGGCAACTTTTTGAGAGATTGAATAAATTCCACATAAACTGGAAGATTAAATCTCTTGTGTCTACCATCATCCTAAATTCCTGGCCAAGAGACAGCAAAGGAACATATCTGGAGGATGATGAAGTTGTTCTCAAACATCTTCTGGGCTGGACAGCAGCTAAGAATATCTTTCAGCTTCATGGTATTACATGGATTCCCTCTGCATAGAGAATAGCAATCCTAGGTTAAATCTTACCACTCTGAGACAGAAAGAGTGATGGATATATTTATATATAATGTTTAAATGTATGTAATGTCTTTTTTTGATTGCTTTTCTGTATAGGTGCTGATGAAAAACTGATCAATCAACTTTCTGAAGATGCTAAAAATAAATTTGACATGGCATTCTCATTATTCAAAAACATTTCAAATCAGCTTGTTACAGGAAAAATAAAGATAAAGCTACTCAATCACATCTTGCAGAAGAGTAGTGCTTTCTTTGAGCTGCTTAATTTAGGTAAAATACCTTACATTTGAGAATTTACACTTTTACAAACTATAATGAGAGTCGTGGTGATATTATTGTTTTTTTCCAGACTGTTTTTGTGAAAATTCAGAATACATGGACACCAAAGCCATGAAGAGGCTTCTTGACTGTAGACAAGAGGAGGTGAATGCTATTTATCATGAGTTATCACTAGTGGATGCTCTCATTACAATGTGCCGCAATCTACAGAAACATGCGAGGGGTATAAGCTTTCTTTTCAGCACACAACAATAACAGATCTCTTTTACACAAAGATTTTAATACAAAATGTGTTCCATTTACAGTTGATTTTGAAGAGTTGGAAGACAAACGCCATATTGACATTGATGAGATGGACCTGGACAAGTTTGTGGATGTTCATTTATTAAATCAAATTCGCTCTGCAAAGTCAATAGTAGTCCGGTACTTTGAGCTTGAAGATGATGTTCGATCTATGGCAGAGGTCCTATACACATACAAAGACAGCTTCATCTTCAAAATGTGTTGGATGAATGAGGCAACAAAGTTAGCTAAAGATAATGAAGCAATTCCTCCAGCAGGCCATTTGGTTATCACTCCCAAAAAGCTTCACAGTGACATATTTACACCATGCTACAATGCCTACAAAAACATATACGCAGCGCTTAAAGATGGCACCATCACTTTTGAAAATATTGATGTGACATTCAGAGCCTACAAGGGAAAATATGAAGAACTGGCAGCAGAAGTTGCAATCATATGCAGACTGGATCGCAATGATGACCAAGGTTGGGTTCAGACAAGAATCCATCAGATTGAGCAGTACCATGAGCTTCATCTGGCAGTAGAGTCAGCTAAGGTGGTCAAGAGGGTCAAACAAACACTCGGCCTACAAGGAGACTTTCAAGTCTTGGAGAAGTTACTTAATACTGTAAGTCATAAAATGTTTGCCGCCATAAGTGAATTTTTAAATTAAAAATAAATAAGAAATGTTGTAAGCCCACAATGCTTTCTTTACTTCAGACACACTTGGATTTTAAAAAGG
The DNA here is from genome assembly GCA_018155175.1 of Sinocyclocheilus anophthalmus. Lineage (NCBI taxonomy): Eukaryota > Metazoa > Chordata > Actinopteri > Cypriniformes > Cyprinidae > Sinocyclocheilus > Sinocyclocheilus anophthalmus. The sequence goes on along the minus strand of JADLZN010010675.1, from coordinate 383,792 downwards.
AGCATCTTGACAGCATTGACAACGAGTTGGTGCAGGCAAAAATGGTGCTTGTGGATATCACAGAATCCCGTAGACTGTGCCTTCAGGAGCTCTGCCTCAGAAATAATTTTGTTACGTGGGTAAAAGAGGCTCTTAGAGGTAAATAAATGTGTTTGAACTGGTACTTGAATGCGATTTCATAAATTTTTATGCTCTTTTGTAAGCAAATGTTATTCTTCTTCATCACTTCAGACATCAATGAGTTGAAAGTATTTGTGGATTTGGCTTCCATCTCTGCCGGAGAGAATGATATGGAAGTGGATCGTGTGGCCTATTTTCATGATGCGGTTCTTGGCTACTCCTCAATGCTCTATGATTTGAAGCCAGATGCTGACTTCAAGCTTTTTAAAGAGATGCTGAAGAAACTGTGGAAGGCATTTGACAATGACCCCAATCTCCCAAAGAAACTGGTGAGAGAATCTGCTTAAACAACCAGAAAAAGAAAGCAGGATTTGTCACATTCTTGTTCATCAACATTTTCTGTTTCAGCGTGACTCTGCAAGACACTTAGAATGGTTAAAGACAGTCAAGGACAGTCATGGGTCAGTGGAAACCTCATCTCTGTCTCTGGCATCAGCTATCAACATCAACGGCGTCTACGTTATTAGTGCTCAAAATCAAAAGAAGGTTTGACAATACTATATAAGTTTAAATAAACTCAGGTGATGCATGCAGAAATTTCATAAAAAAAAAAAAAAACTAACTGGTGCTAACTGGTTTCTAGTTGATTCAGTCTGGTTTAGGTGGTTGACCAGCTGGAGTTCCGGTTGGTGGGCACCTGGCTCAGTTCTTAGACTGGTAGATTTTGGTAAAGGACCTCAGAGTAAGCCAGGTTTCTAGCAGGGCTCTAAGCTGGGTTAAGGCTGTTTAGCAGCTGGACTATCAGCTGATGGAGACCTGGTCATCTTGATCAAGGGCCTTGCTGAAAAAATGAGGGGGAATGAAAATGGCAGCTGGACCAGCTCATCCAGGTCCCAACCATCTGAACAACTTTTCAGCAGAGATTCCTTGCGGAACAGTGACTTGCTACATGAGCACAATGCTTATTTTTAGTTCTCTTTTTTGTCATTGAATGACATGATTGATGCACATAATACTTGGAAATTCTCAGCCCTTGAATTCTGTCAGGACTACTATTGTCAAATATGATTGACAATTAGCATACAGTTTGGATTTGCGGTATGGTTCTATTCTGGTCAAGAACTCCCTGCACATCCATGCAGCCTAGCATGGATAAGAGCAGGGAGAGCAGCGATAACCCCCCCAAAACAAAACCATATGTTGATATCCCCCAACGCAAACTGACAGCGAAAATCTCAATGCCTTAAGCAAGAAGCATGTTGCTCTTACCCAACGACCCAACAAGTATGTTGCCAAAACCCGCATAAGCCATAGCAACAAGTATGTTGCCAAAACCCGCATAAGCCATAGCAACAAGTATGTTGCCCTTAACCAGATGACCTAACGAGTATGTTGCCAATACCTGAAAAGCTTACACAACAACTTTCTCAATAACGACCTGATAGCCTTTAGAAGGCTTTTTGTTTCCAACAAAAACCAGAAGCCTTAAGATCAAACATGTTCCCAATACAACAATATAGCTTAAAGAACAAGCATGTTTCCAATACAACTAGATAAAACAAATGTGTCCGATACTCGAACTGAATCAACGCTGAACTGACTTAAACTGAACAACTGTTTACAATTTCTCTTAGGAGCTGCAGCACAGCGAAAATGATTCCGTTTGCACCATGATTGTTATTTCCGCTGTATACTGCTATAAAAATAAAGGCGACTTGACTTGATAGGTTAAAGCACAGCATGTTGCAGCAACAAGCATGTTGCCAATGACAACAGACAATAATGCACATTGCCAATATGATCGCATAAGCCTAGTACGAGCAGACTGAAAACGACTAAATAAGCCAAAGCAACATGGATAGCCTTAGCAACAAGCATGATGCCAATAACCTGAGAGCATTAAAAAGGAACTTCACTAAGCTTTGTGAAGACATTCAGAGATGAATGGAGAGTAAAGCATAGCCCGCTGTGATGTGGATGCTTGATTTCTTGATATCCTTCTTGATGTGGGGAGTGCAGATCCCATCTAAACTTGTTCTTGAATCAGTCACATTAGAATAACTCATGGAGTCCATGTCAATAATGCAGCGATGCAAGAAGCAATGCTAACTCAGTCACTTCCAAATCAGGCAGCTTATGATCAATGTGGCGAATTCACATGTTCGAGTTCACAAACTTGAATGAATCTGAGGTGAAGTCCATGAAGGGAACAAATTCTTCTCAATAAATTCTTGAGACGATGGGGTTTTGCCTGCCGAATTAGCCATTTAATTAGCTATTGAGCAACACGAAGCTGCTGATAATACTGAAGGACCTTATGCTTGAAGGCATATATGGATGCTGTGGTAGGTGTCGTATCCCTATAGATAGACATAGATCACCTGAGAGTCAGCTGATGTGAGTTTGACTAATGTGACCTTGCCAGAACTAACGCTACGCTTGATTATTGTTTTTTCAGTTATGCTTGGAAGGTATTCTGAAGTTACATATTACAGAAGAGCATGATGAGGGCTGTGAGACACGGATTTATTCATTTGAAGACCTCAGGGACCTTCAGAATAAATTAATGCTAATGTCTGGTAAAGGAGATCAGGGCCAGCGTGAAGTCAATCGATTTGCAGAGGTGACTTTCTACCTTTTCCACCTTTTAGCTTTTTAATTCTAAATTTCAACATGGTTATTGTAATGAACTTCTTTCCTCTTTCCAGGTCTTTGCCAGTGTACAGAGGTTGGCCTCTGCATATATTGATTTGTTTGTTGCTGGTAATCCATTGTTCAGAGAATGGGAGGCAAAGGTCACATGTAAAAATAAGGAAGCATGCATCATTATGGACCTCCATTTAGGAAATGATGTTAATGTCATGGTGCAAGGTGAAGTCACAGAACAGTTGCCAGAAGTTTGTAAGAAAATGGAGAGCTGTCTTAACTTCTGGATGACTTTTATGGACAAGCAGAGATCGCATTATTATTACTTAAACTATTTCACCGCAGAGCAGGTGGTCTACCTGTGCAGTCAGCTCACCCAGAAAAATGTGACTGATATGAAAGATCAAGTTCTTATGATGCTCTCCTTTATCAAACCTAATTGCTCCTTTTCAGATGTGATACAAGCTTGGCAGAAAATTAGCAAAATGAATTATGAGCAAAATGATGACTTAGAATTTCAAACATTTGTAAAAGATGAGAATGATTTGAATACTGAGGAGCCATGCCTATTATCTGATAACTTGGCAAGTCAGTTGAGGCATGCTAATGGGTCGGAAAAACTATCTGTGATTTGGAATGCTTACAGGCGAGACATGAAGAATTTCCTGCCAGACTGCCTTGATGTCCGAGGTCTAGGATGTCTTCTTGACATCTTGGCCAACAGTGAATATGAGGGTGATTCATCACAGGATGAGAAAACAAGTAATATTCAGAGGGAACTGCCAAGTGGAATGGCTACTGGAAGACCAAATCTGATCATCTGCCCTTCTGAAGAAATTCTAATAGCATGTATTTCAATTTACATGAGCAGCAAACACGAGCCTCTACCAACCTATGATGAAGTACTCCTCTGTAGTGCTTCCACTCCATATGAAGAAGTGGAGCTTTTCCTCAGGCGTTGTCTCTCTGCTGGCTACAGGGGAAAGAAGATATACACAATGCTCTATGTGGACCAGCTTACCTATGAAGTCAGCTACAAAGTGGAGCAATTTTTTCAGCAGCAAAAAGCACAGAGCAGAGATGATTACAGACTGGTGTTGGTCTGCAGCTCAAATGGAGAACATGCATACCTTCCCTCTGCTTTTAGTCAATTTAGATTGCACTTGGTTCCCCAAGAACCAGTCATCAGTATTCAGCAATACCTTGTTAGGCATTTTACAGTCCCAGCTGACATATCCAGTGCTGCTGCTGTGTTCAAAAACAGACAGTTTGTGGGAGTTGTATCCTCAGAAAGATCAGGAGTAGGTGAGTATAAATTCAATATAATGGATTTAAGTTATTTTATTAGTTGGCGTAATAAGTTAAGATACTTTTTGTGTTTGTGTGTATGAATAAACATATTTTTGCAAAAATTGGAAGATGATGAGTTACATCTGTAACTCATCTGTATGGTGTGTTTTAGGAAAATCACTTTGCATTAAACGAATGCATGAGAAATTGAAAACGACCACCAAGAAACCTTCACAGCTGAAGAGCATCAGGTTAATTGAGCCAAGAGTTGATGAAAATGCCATCCTTCAGTCCTTGCACAACTGTTCCAAGAAAAATGAGCTTTCAGTCTATCATTTTGACATCACCACCATGGTAGCTACCTGTTTTTTTTGTGTTTTTTTTTATTTGATGAACATCTATCTATCTATCTATACAAATTCAAAATATATACATTTAAATTGAGAGACAGAAATTTGTAATATATAAAACAATGCAAAAAAATTAATCTTGAAATATATTTTCCTCACTTTGCATTAACCCTCTCAGGATTTAAAAATAATAATAATTCTGAATAAATCAGGCAATGTTCTTCATTGGCATGGTCTTTAACTCAGAGGAACCCTTTCCTATTTGCTACAATAGGACACACAGTCCTGAAGTTTTATATTTTATACAAACAGTGTTGAAGTCTCTGCAGTCACAGCTTTAACATGTCGACTCCATCCCAGTGTAATAGTTCCTGTAAATAGTTGTGGAATAAATCATGGCATTTTTGTTATATTAAGGCAGCTACAATTAAGAAAAATAACTAAATTGCTCCACTGTTCCAAACATGGTTAATCTGGCAAAATATTCCATTCATTTGTAAGCTGATGGAGTTGACAAATGCTCAAAACTATTTATATAGTAATATAATAAAAAAAAATTGTGCGTAAGGCGAATTATCATAATGTTGTTTCTTGATTTTATTTGCATACATATTTGGTCTGATTTACATGCCTTATATACACATAACATTTTTACATATACTGTCACTATTAAATCAACATTGATGATTCTTCTTATGTATTATTATTTAATAATTTATCCATGCATTTTTTTTTACAACCTGTCTCTCACGTGAGATGACAGCAATATCAAACTCTGATATAATGGACTTCATAGAGAGCAAACATGCAAGTTACCTACTGCTTAAGTCACACAGGTCATTATATATAGTGCTTAATAAATTTATTAGAGCAGCACCCAATGTGTGCCACAGCTGCCTGAAACAGTATTGGTGATTACCAAAATCATTTATGTTTCTGTAATGGTTAATCCACCAGTATGTGCAAGCTCTTTAGTCATAGTAGTGTTTGTAATACTAAAATATAATTATAATTGTTATCCATGAATTTTAGAATTGACTGTTTTACAAGAAAGGCAGAAAAAAAATAGTAAAGCATTTTTATTCAGATGCCTAAATTTACAGTCAATAAATACAGTAATAAATTTGTTAAGCACTTTATGTGCTATTTACAATATAATTAGACAAGTTGTCATCATTAAGAGAAAACTTAAATATTTTAGGAATCTGTCAAAAACTTGTTAAAAACTTCTTTTGTTTGTAATTTATTAGTCAAATAACAAACTTGAAACAACTTAATAGACTTTATTCACACATAATAACAAAAAACTTAATATTTTGTATGGCCTCCTTTGGCCTTGATAGCAGTTTGCATTTTTGCTGCCATAGTTTTTATGTACTTTTATTTTCCACAGTCTCTGTTGTAATTGTTTGTAATTGGGCATCTGAATAAAAAAATTAAGTACTGTACTAATTTTTCTGCCTTTCTTGTAAAACAGTAAATTCATGGATAACAACAACAATAAATATAGCTGCAAGAAGCGATACGGGGCCAAGCCCCTGAAGGGGCTGTAGCGCAGTGCAGAGCAGGAAGAACAAAAACAGTATAAATAGTATGTATATAAAAACAGTTCAGAAGTACAGTTGAGAATGAATTCAAAATGAACAGAAGTTCAGAGAATGAACAAAGACACATTTCTGATTCAAGAAGAACACGCATGGGAAATCCAACGTCTTGAACAGAAGCAACTTTCGCACCATTTCTGGCCACAGTACCCCCTATGGTCTGGGCATGTGCCACACTCGATTTGAACCCACGACCTGAAAGGTTCGGGGTAGAGACCTGCACTCTCGCGGGAGTACCGCGGGACCCAACGCAACATGGTGCGGCGCGGGACAACTCTTGCGGGCGGAAAGAAACTTGTGTGTGTGGGATGCGGGATAATAATATGATTCGCAGGACTCCCGCAAAATAGACATTATCTAAACATAAAATGTCTAAAACATATAAATTGTTATTTATGTGTTGCACAAAAGCAAAAAGAACAACTAATAACATTAAAATGATTAACACGCGCAAGCTAGGCAGAGTTTCTATTTATCAGAAGTCAGAAGTGACTAAGTTAGAATCCACTTACGGCAGTGCTGAAATTGCGTGCTCACGATTCGTCTCATTTCAACACAAAAAATGTAGACATTGTGAAAGATTCTTTGTGTATATGTTCATTGTGTTATAACAGAGCTTTATGAGATCGTGATGAACTGAGATTTCAGCTTTTCTGTGATAATAAAGGAATGCTGCTTGCCATTCTGACATCCAACCATGCACACAGCGCCCATGCTTGCTTTTCTATTAAAATAACTGGTTTTTGAATGTTGATGCTTAGCCTAAATAACTAATATTTTATCGAGAGCATTAATGCTGGGATGTTGTGGATCATAGGAGATGTTACAGAACCATTTAATGTACATTTCTTTGATGTGCTGAAAAAAAATTATTTATAGATTACTTTTATGTGGGATTTTGCAGGCGGGAGCGGGACAAAACATAAATGTCGCGGGCACAGATAAGATATATTTCTGTGGGAGCGGGCGGGCATGGGACTGAAAAATCTGTCCCACACAGGTCTCTAGTTCGGGGCTAGTGGCTTAGCAGAGTGCACCACTCAGTTGACGCACAACAGATTGCCGAGTAGAGGTTTTAGTGTGAGAATGAGAAAACAAAAGCATGACTTAGCATGTTGACCAGATTAGCATGCTAAGCTAACTGGTTTTCATTTACTTCAATATGGCGAACTGGCACATTAATGAAAAATGGCAAATGACATATCGTCAGAATGAGCATAACCCAGGGAATGAAAGAATACAAAAATAACTAAATTTGAACAATATCTTTAAAAGTTAAAGGCATTTTTGCAAACATCGTTATATCTCTAGAACGCTAGGTACACGGTGCCGATGATCCTTAATGATTTTTGTGCAGATATGTCAAATGCTTTAAAAGATATTGCAATTTATTATAAATTTCAAAAAGGGCGGACACATGGTTCAGCTGACATGGCAAACTCGACATTCACAGATTCAACATGACCCAAGGAATCCATAGACACAAAGATCGTGACTTTCTGACTATCTGTTCTGTTCAAAAGTTCTAAGCAAAAATGTCAATTTTTGGTATCTCATGACCCGTAGGTGGCGCCAACTTTGGCATGGATCCTCAGTTCATGGTGCTGATGAAGTGTACCAAGTTTCATTTCGACTGATCAAAGCTTGGCCCAAGATACAGCCTTTGAACCAAGTTTGGGTCGATCTCATTTAAGTTCACAGCATCATAACCTTGTATTTGACCAGTAGGCCATATAATTATTTTCTATGCGGGCGTAAACACGCCAAAGATAATCTGAGCCAATTTTGGGAAGAATTGGATCAATTTTAAAGGAGTAGTAGTGAAAAGACAGAATACTGTACTTTTCAAAATGGCAGCTACTGTAATGGGTGCAGACTTAATGTAAGTATTGAATGTGATCAGCATGAGGAGAGTAATCAGATGTACTATATTTCATTTTTCTAAAACAAAGGGTTCAAGAGTTATTTCCATTTCAATGTTGAATTTTTGAACTGGTGGTGGCGCTATAGAGTTGCGTTGGTCCTACAGACCCCAAATTTGGTCAGATCACTATTCATGACCGGCACTACAAGTGTGCCAAATTTAATAATTTTCCTATGTTCCCTAATAATTATATTTTAGTATTAGAAACACTACTGTGACAAAAGAGCTACACATACTGGTGGATTAACCATGTGCTGCGTGCTGCGCGTCGTAAAAATTTATTTTGGGTAATCACCATACTGTTATTTAAGAGCAGCTGTGGCACAACCTGATATTGGGTGGTGGGCTACCATAAATTGTTAAGCCCTGTCTGGGTGTGTGTGTGTGTGTGTGTGTGTGTTGTGCGCTAGTTGTGTGTATTATGTATTTATTTATTCAGAATTCAGTATTGTATCTATGCACTTAGAGGTGAAGAGAGGACTTCATGAATTTCTGTTCAGGCTATTGATCCTTGGATACCTCATGGACTTACAAGGAAATGTGTGGAAAAGCAGTAATAAGCACTTGTATGTAATTGAGATTCTAAGACCAGATGGCAGCACATCACAAAGTGACAGAAAAGCTGTAAGTAAATTTATATCAATTATTTTATTAAATCATGTAGAACTTTTTGTTATTCAGAAAAATGTCTCATGAATTCATTTGACTTTTCATGGCAGGGTGTAAAAGTCCCATCTTCTTTCTTGGATGTGTTTCCGGGTGTTTACTGCCGTCCACCTAAAGAGGGTGGTTCCCCCCCCCCCCCCTTTTTTATATAGAGGTTAGAAATGAGAATTCAGGAAAATCCATCATTTAAAGAGAGTAAGGGTGATGATCCTCTCATGGAGCCGACGAGAGTTCAGGAGTGAGGCCTACCAACGACCTTACCAGTACCTGCAACGTTTCCACAATGGTGACAATTTGGATTCCTTTAAGTACCAAGGAACTGAGGGTACTCATGTCAAATGCCTGCAGATATTGTTTGTGTACTGCGGCATTGTAATACACGACTCTCCATCACGACCCAGAACCCCCCCCCTCACCCACCGTCCCCCCACCCCGAAAGCACCCCCCCCTTCTTGGGCAGAGTTGCGGAATTTTGCTTGGTTCCTGAACTTACAACTTAGGGATTGTGAGAACTCAGTTTTCTGTGATGTTTCTATCATAGGTGACATTTTGTTTGGATTTAAAAAATTTGTTGTTGATTTCATGATTCTCATGGCAAAGGATTTTGCCACTCCTTCAATTAGCATCTCTGACCAGAGTCCGGGAAGACTGCAAAGTGTCTTTTCTTCTGCAAATGAAGAGGATCTGGCACCCTTTAGGATAAGAAAACGATGGGAGTCAGAACCGCATCCATACATTTTCTTCAATGATGACCATGTGTCTATGACATTCATTGGCTTTCATCTTCAGCCAAATGCACAGAAAAAGATTGATGCTATTGATCCATCAACAAAAAGAGTGATCAAGCAGAACATCATGACCAGAGAGCTCTATGAGGGCCTTAAACTACAGGGAGTTCCTTTTAATATTGAATTTGACCAGCTTCCAAGACGTGAGAAAATTGATAAACTTTCCAGAGTGTTGGGAATACAGTCTCCTACTGACCCAGATAAGACATATGAGCTCACCACAGACAGCATGTTGAAAATTCTGGCAATTCACATGCGCTTCCGCTGCGGGATTCCCGTAATAATCATGGGTGAGACAGGATGTGGGAAGACCAGGCTAATCAAATTCCTTTGCGAGATGCACAGAAGGGAAGTTGCCACGGACAACATGAAACTAGTAAAGGTTCATGGAGGGACAAGCTCAGACATGATTTACACCAAAGTGAGAGAAGCAGAGGACATGGCATTAAGAAACAAGAAGGATCATGGCTTTGACTCTGTGTTGTTTTATGATGAAGCAAACACAACAGAGGCCATTGGCAGCATTAAGGAAATCCTCTGCGACAACAATGCTGAGGGACAGAATTTGACAAGTGACACTGGCTTGCAAATCATTGCCGCTTGCAACCCATACAGGAAACACACAAATGTAATGATCAAGAGATTGGAGTCAGCTGGTTTGGGATACAGAGTTGGTGCTGAGGAAACAGCCGAAAAACTTGGATCCATTCCACTTCGCCAGCTTGTGTACAGAGTGCATGCTTTGCCACCTAGCATGATTCCACTAGTTTGGGACTTTGGACAGCTCAATGACCATACTGAGAAAATGTACATCAAGCAAATAGTTGAAAGGGTAGTTAAAACCCATTCTATTGATTCAAACTACATCACAACCATCACAGATATTCTGTCAGCCTCACAGATGTATATGCGAACAAGACAGGATGAATGTAGTTTTGTGAGTCTGAGGGATGTAGAGCGCTGCATGCAAGTTTTTGGCTGGTTCTACATAAACCACTCAATGTTACTCTCAGAGCTTGTCCAGTTTGAGAGTATTCAGTGGACAGAGAGAAATGAACAACATCAGAGGGACATTAATAAAAGAAACCCAGTTCTATGGTCAATGCTTATGGCTGTTGGTGTGTGTTACCATGCCTGCTTGGAGGACAAAGAGAAATACAGAAAAGAAATTTGCAGATACCTTCCAGAATACAGCCCAATGAAAGTGATGCAGGAGATCTCAGTTATTCAAGATCTTTTCCTGAGTGGAGTTCCATTGGGTGAAACCATTGCCCGAAACAACGCTTTAAAGGAAAATGTCTTTATGATGGTGATTTGCATTGAACTACGTATACCACTTTTTTTGGTTGGAAAACCTGGAAGCTCTAAGTCCTTGTCAAAAACTCTAGTTGCAGATGGCATGCAAGGACAAGCAGCTCATTCAGATTTGTTTAAAAAGCTAAAGCAAATTCATCTTGTTTCCTTCCAGTGCAGTCCTCATTCTACACCAGATGGGATCATCAATACATTCAAGCAATGTGCCCGTTTTCAGGAAGGAAAGAATCTAAAGGAGTATGTCTCAGTGGTAGTGCTAGATGAGATAGGCTTGGCTGAAGATTCCCAGAAAATGCCCCTGAAAACTTTACATCCTTTGTTGGAAGAAGGATGCATAGATGACCAGCCAGTACCCCACAAGAAGGTTGGATTCATCGGTATCTCAAACTGGGCTTTGGATCCAGCCAAGATGAATAGAGGGATATTTGTTTCACGTGGTGATCCTGATGAAAAGGAACTGATCCAGAGTGCCGAAGGAATATGTTCCTCGGATGCCATGATCCTTGAAAGGGTGAGAGATTACTTTCAGCCATTTGCCCAGGCTTACCAGAACATCTGTAATGAACAAGGAAAAGGTTTCTTTGGTCTGCGAGACTATTATAGCTTGATAAAAATGTTGTTCGCTGTTGCCAAAGCTATTGATCAGAAGCCTAGTGCAGAACAGATTGTGAAGGCTGTGCTGAGGAACTTCAGTGGCAAAGATAATGTGGATGCTGTCACAGTTTTCACCAATGAACTAAATATCAAACCTAAACTTGAGAATATCAGTCCCTTTGAGCTTGTAAGAGAGAACATCACAGCCATTGGTCAAGATGAGGAATGCAGATACCTTCTGATTCTGACCAAAAACTATTCAGCCCTTCGAATTCTTCAGCAAATGTTTTTTTCAGACCAGTGCCAACCAGAGATCATCTTTGGTTCAAGCTTTCCAAAAGACCAGGAGTATACTCAGATATGCCGCAATATTAACCGTGTCAAGATTTGTATGGAAACTGGTCAAACCATTGTGCTTCTGAACTTGCAGAACTTGTACGAAAGCTTGTATGATGCTCTCAACCAATATTATGTTTGGCTTGGAGGTCAGAAATATGTGGATTTGGGGCTTGGAACTCACAGAGTCAAATGCAGAGTGCACAGAGATTTCAGGCTCATTGTCATTGAAGAGAAGGATGTTGTATACAAGCAGTTTCCCATTCCATTGATCAACAGGTTGGAGAAACATTATCTTGACATCAATACCATACTAAAGAGTGAGCAAAAGGACCTTGTTGAGACGCTTGAGCAGTGGGTTGAAAGCTTCATTGCAGCTAAAAGCAATCACTTAATTGCTCAAGCATGCCGCTACCGTCCAGCTGATGCTTTCATTGGCTACCACTCAGACACCTGTGCCTCTGTTGTCCTGCAAGTTACAGAGCAGCTCAAAGGGCAAATTTCAGATTCTTTGAAGAAGATTTTAGATGAGGCTAAATTGATCCTTTTGAACTGTGCTACACCAGATGCAGTGGTTAGGTTAGACTGCACTTCCATCTCTAAAGTAGAAACTGAGCACTTGTCAAGGGTGTACTTTAAAGACCAGAAGCATAGCTCACTTGCTGACTTCATCCTTTCTCAAATAAAGCAAGCAGGGCCTAGCCATGCCTTTGTCACAGAGGTAAGCATATTGTATTTTAAATATTTTGAGTATTTAACATTTGTATCTTTGTGAGTTTAGTGCACAAAGTTGTTTCTTGCTACCTTTTTTTAATCCTGTAGGTAACTACATTCTCAAGGCTTCTGACCGCAACAGAAACTGAACAGCTACTGGACAAACAGAACATTGAGCTCCTCTCACTACAGCAGTTTGACACCGAAAACTCATTCCTAAAGAAGATCAGGTATTGTGCTCAAAACATCACATCATATCACAACAACAAAAGCATATTTATTATTAATTAAATTAAAATTTCTGTGTGCAGGAATTATTTGAAAAACACCACTGGAGACAGGATACTTATCATCCAAACCAATTTTGATGAAAGCTCCCAAAGCCTAAATTTCATTGCATCTGCAAAGTGAGTTAAATGTGTTTAGTGGCCCAATTTACTTGTTCACTTGTTTACTTGTTAAATCCAATAAAATCAGCATTATTTGATATATTTCCAGGTATTCGTCTCTCAATGAAATCAACAAATTCAGCAAAGAGCCCAATGGAAAGATTTTTGTGTATTTCGTCACTAAGCTACCCAGAATGGATGGTGGAACTTCCTATGTTGGATTTCATGGTGGTAAGACAACTGATTATTTGCATTACTGACCAACATTATGTTTGTTTTAGACAAAATCTCAATAAAGACTCCTTTATTAAGGCCCTTGGAAGTCAGTCCACATTGATGACCTGAGAACATCGAAAGACATTGTCTCTGATATAAAAGCCTTGCAGTGTCTGACCATCAGCCAGTTGTTTGAACAGAAAGCTGAGAAAGCAGATGAGCCTGAAGGTGACGATGGTTTATTATCAGAATATGTCTTTAAAGGAGTGATCAAAATTCTCAAGTCATTTTGATTGCTTACAGCTATAGAGGATGAAGACATGCATACAGAAGAAGAGAAGATGGAACTAGAAGACAGTACTGTGGGTCACAACCTCAAAATCAGCAATATATTTTCAGTATATTTTGGTTACTGTTGTCACCCTGTTGAGTTTAATAAGCTTCAAAGTGTAATTCTGTTTCTTATGCTCTATAGGGCTGGGAGAATGTTTTAGACACCAATGTGCTGGTTCGTAGCTGTGTTCAGAGTGCAGTTGGCATGCTAAGAGATCAGACAGAGACAGGCACCCGCAGCACCAAGAGAGTAGAGATGCTGCTAATGCTCTTGGATGACAATGACACTCTACAAGGTGAGGCTTATCACTCTTTCTGTTAGTCGTTTTTTATAGCCTTGATTAGCCAACTTATATGTGGTCACTGAAATTTACATATTTATGTTACCAGCTGAATTTATCAAAGCTTTAAAGAAACAACTTCATTATCTATTGATGGCTCACGATGAAAACCCAGTCTCTGCCAAGAGCTGGGTCTTCAAGGAAGCACTAAATATTGATGCATTGCAAGAAGGGGGGACATTTAGGTAAGTGTATGAGAGAAGGTGTAAATTGCATAAAGGTCTTGAATTGTATATCTTTGTGAAACTATACCCTATACTTAAAAAAACTCTACTTTTAGTATTTGTTCATTTCTGTATTTTAGGCATGCCCTTTGGAGACGAGTTCAAGCAGAAGTAACTCCATTTTTGGCACAACTTGTTTCAATTATTGACTGCGACTGCAATCTAGACCTCTTGCTGGATAGAAACTCTGATGAATCCTTGAGGAAATTGTGGTTGGACATTTTTGGAGATGTCAAGTTACTGAATGTTCCTTCCACTAGACTGGACAACAAGTGTGTAATTATTTGATTTCAAGATGCATTGTGTAAGCCTTTAGGCCCAAAAGACACTAATGCTTTTAACTACACAAGCTTGATTTTATTTTATTCCACAATGTGTCAGACAGCAATTCACAATGCAAGGCAAATCTGCATTGCAGAGCTAGATAGCTTTTTTTTCAGGTCAACTGCTTTCATTTCAGAGCAGTAGTTGAAAACAGAATGCTTCTGAGCAAGTTAGTTAGAGTCAGCCTCTTTATGGCTAGCTATCTAAATGTTGTTGTAACTAAAAAAAAGGAACATTTGGTCTTTACAGCTCAGAGAAGACAATCTTGGTTCAGAACTACATTGCCGTTGACAGCAATGTGAGTTGCACAATGCCTTTCAGCTGGAGAATTAAAGATTATCTAGAGGAACTCTGGGTACATGCTTTTCAGCAAGAAGGTATATTTACTTAACTGCTATCCTTGCTGTTTGTTGTTGCTGTTTAAGCAATCACACTTAAATCAGTGTGGTTTGTTCTCTTGTGACTTGTGACAGTTATTGCAGTTATTTTGTTTTGTTTTACAGTTCTAGGGAAAACATAAACAATAAATGTCCATGCATTTCTTTCAACAGGACACTCTCTAGAGCAATTTGAAGAGTTTTTTTGGAAGATCCCCTTGGGCAGGTACATCTCTGAAGCAACCCAAGAGATGCAGATGGAGTTTTTCCACAGGTATCTCCAGGATTTCATCTCCATGACCATGAAGGTAACATCAGTGGTGAATCTTGAGGTGAGAGTCAGACTCTGTCAAATATAAATTTCTATACGTCATCTGCATGTCCAAGCACATATACTTGTTCATGTGTTGATATGTTTGTATATCTTTTTTTACTTTTCAGCTCTTATGTGGAGCCCTTAATTGTGGTGTAAATGAGCTCAGAGGTAGTCAGGAAGTGCATGAGAATGAAGTCATTTCTCTGCCATGGATTCATGCTGCCTACCATCACTTCAAGAACCGAATACATAACCTCTACAGGATGATCAGTATAGAGCCTCAGATTGCTCAGATGCTCAAACAAAAAAGACTTGACAGAGAGGGTACAGAACTGGTAAGTGTTTGCACATTTTTTTTTTTTTGCATAATATGTATTACAGTGATTGGATGAGCATTTTTTACTTTGGTTACTTTTCTCTGACAGTCTTTCTGTTTCACAGATGTTAGATGTGTATGCTGCAGTGGCCTGTATTGAATGCCTGGAGCCCCAGTCTCTAGATGAAGATGTTCAAAGTCTGGCCTGGCTTAGACGTGTTAAAAAGCTACAGGTGCCAGTTAAGCTGGTCTGCTGTGAGGAGAGCCTACGCCACTATGGAGAGAGAAGCAAACAGATTGTCACCCACATCCAGTGAGTTATGAGCTCTAAAATATATTGTCCTATGGGAAACGTTATTCGTACATGTTGTATTTTTGGTATGTTCTGTTACATTCCTATATGATAGCACTTACAGCTCTGGGAAAGAAGTCATTCTTCAGTCTGTTTGTGTTGGAATTGTTGGCTCTATACCTCTTTAGATACTTTAAATCATTGGTTATCAACCTTTTGGATTCCAAATCCCCCCATTGTCTACAACAGTTTTCATTTTAATAGGTTAATTGACTGTCCTAATCACAGCCTATAAATACACTTAAAAGCCCCTTTTCCATGGTAGAGGATCACTGCTTTAGATTGTATTGCATTTATAGAATTATATAATTGAATTTAATTAATGAAGAAGCAGGTCATCTAAATAAATGTTCTTTAATTTAGACATGGTTGGCGTCGCATTTACTCTCTGGCCTTGTTTGTGGAGCACATCCTGCTGGGTGTCGAGGATGTGCATTTAAACCTCGGGCCACTGGTTCTTGACCACACTCGACGCCTAGCACAAGTGAGTCAGCTTTCAGTCCTTACTTGAAAATAGTTTCTTAAACAATTTTATTTCTGCTCATCAATACTAATCTCTTTGCTAAAGGTCCTGGAGAATGACTCAGACCTCAAAAAGAAGCAGCCGTTTGAGGCAGTGATCACCGTACTCAAAGCTTGCAAAGATGAAGCATCTCAGAGCATTTTAAGGTATGATTTGTTATTAGTTATACTTTCTTTCATTTGAGGATTTAGTAAGAGGCTCCTATTGAATATTGGTGATATGTCCTCAGGTTTGGCAATCAGCTTTGTCCAGTGTGCATGGGAGACCCGCAGGACCCTTTGAGTCTGCCCTGTGAGCACATCTACTGCCTGACCTGTATCAAACAGTGGCTGGTGCCTGGACAGATGCTCTGTCATCTGTGTCACCATGAAGTGCCTGATAACATTGAGCTCAAGGCCTCTGAGACAATACGGTAAATCAACTAATTGGCTGGGATTAATAGTTGTGCTTTATCTCTTTGTTTGCTTATCTAAGTCTCTGTCGGTCTAAAGGATTATGTGCTTGTTTTGGTCTTTAGGGGTCTCTTCAGTCAAAATGCATTGTTCAGAATGCGATGCAGTGCTTTCTTCATTGATCTGGTGTCCACCATGTGCTTCAAGGACAGCACTCCTCCCAGTGAGGACATCATCCACCATCTGTTGTCCCTCCTGATGGTAAAGTCCTGCTCACCCCCTCAGATTGAAGGTATGTCTGTCTATAAAATATATGTGTGGAGGTCTAGATTTGGATTAGAATAAATAAATGACCATAACATTTTTCCTCGTCCTCTCAGGGCAAGACTGCAGGTTCTTGACTAAGGTTCTTTCTCCCTTTGACGCTGCCGATAAAAATCCAGTGGTGCGTTCAGTGGTGCTAAAACTCCTGCTAAAGTACAGGTGAGCTCAGGGCTTCTAACAGCTCACACCACAGTCTTCTTACACAGTTATGGATATAATATTTTTTGTCTTAACCTCTTTCAGTTTTGATGATGTGAAGCACTATCTTCAGCGGCATCTGACAGAAGTTGAGCAAAGCAACATCACTGAGGAGACTGATAAAACTGAGCTTTATTCCTTGTACATAAATTGTTTGGAGGTGTGTATATTGACTCATGTTCACTAGCCATGCTTTACAGCTTATTTTTATAAGTTTGCAATTATGAAATATTTTTGATGATAAAACTTTACATGTGAGGCCCTGTGCCATCTTGACTGAGAGGGCCTCTGCCTTTGTAGACGGAAATTCTGAAATGAAACAAAAACCGGGAGTCCGTTCTTTCTACAGTAACAAATACAACTTTCACACACATCTGATCAACAGATAACTGTGTGCTCTAATGTTGTGTATATTTCAGCAAAAAGTGATTTGACCCATTTCAGAGCTGCCAAAATTAGAATTTAAAATGGACTAAAAAAAGCTACCTACAAATTTGGGAGACATGCGAGGCCATGCTTACTGATATGCTTGCGCATGAATTATGGTCACATTCACATGCTCATAGAATTCTAATGCATAATACATAAAACAATTTAACAAGCAGAATAATACAGCATTATACATAGAGTCAGCTGTCACTTTATTTTGACATGTTTAGGTATGACAGACTGTATGTTACAGTTCATAAATTCAAGTCTATGGGCTATATATCTGTGGCAAAACTGAGTGCTTTGTTACTTAAACCAACTCCAATTATGGCACTAAATACCAACTACGCCACCCCGGAAATGAGGCCGGGGACCCACACCACACGTACATAAAGCACACAAAGCGCACATATTTGTCATAGCTGGCATACCTGGTCTGAATGGATTCGCCCTGGAACCCCAAACTTGAAAAACCACTCCTCCAGCAAGACATGGGCCACAGTCTCCACCTGCTGGTCCCAAGAAAGGATTGCCACAGTAAATTTACTAAAAACGTCTGTCATTACCAACACATTCTCCTGCCCCGAGTAGGATGGCTACTATCAAGGGCTACTATCTCTTTCAGGTGGGAGGCCAGTAAGTGCCCCATATAACTCTGGGAAACTGTTGCAGCCTCCTTGACCTACTGACACCGCTCGCACTCCTGTACCCAGCGAGCCACATCGGATGACATCCCTGGCCAGTAGCACCGTTGACACACCAACTCAAGGGTGCGTTCAGTAACTTGGTGCCCATGGTCCTGGTGTAATTGAGTCAGGCAACACCAGCTGTAACATCTTTTCACCCCGTCAGAGTGACAGACTACGATATTTCAAACCTTCCTGTTCCTCTAACCGGTCACACTGCCAAAGTAATATTAACACAGACTTGGGTAATATGCATCGCTCCTGGGGCCCTGGGCCTCGCCCTCAGTGCCAGAACTTAGGGGCTCCACCAATATTGGGATCTACCTCCTGCAGTGCCACAAGTTCTGGGCCAGAACAACTTGGCATAGCCTGTACGGCCCTCAATGTGGTGGGTCCTAATGGACCTACATTCACCGCACGCCTCAACACTTCAGGAACCCAGTATCGATCAAACAGGGTACTGAGACACCCCCAATAGTAACAACAAGGTGAGGGCATGAGAAGACTAAACGAGACACTGATTCACCACCAAAAAAAACACGGGAGCCCAGCATACCCCCTACCAAACTATGGCTCTGCAGCCCGATGGGAACTAGTTTCCCAACTGGTTAGGGCCAGGAACTTGCCTTAAATCGCTAGATGACGAGTCAACCTGGGAACAGGCTGGAGGGTTAGGGGTGCGACATTCCTAGCTGCATTCCTCAGCAAAATGACCTGGCTGAAAACCACTAAAGCTGGACAAGACGGGCGAACATGAAACTGGGGACTTTGTCTACGGGCTAAGGTTTGAGTATGCTAATAAATCTGCTTTTGCTGATGGTTTAGCGTTTCCCGTAATTCACCTAATGCTGGGTACACACTAAATGATTTTTTAAATCTTATAAGATTTTCAAAATGTGAGAGACCACAAACATGAAGACAAAAAATCCTAGATTTAACCGTTTTGCTCCTATAGTGTGTGATGTGCCACGATGTGACAAAGACAGCACACCACACACCAACAGATTTTCAACCAGAGTCCCGAAATCTAGCAAAATGTCTAGAGACTTTAGAATAAACATGGCGGACTATAGGCAGGAAGAAATTGTTATGACTGCATTTGTTATGCTTCCGTCTTCTGTTAGCTCGCTTTCTGACTGGATATTGTTTTGTTTCACGTGATAATCTCCAGATCATACGTCCGTTTGTCCTCTGGGTTCCCCCCACACATCAGGATTTCTGATTCGTGATCAGGTGCCTCCGACGTTCTTCCGAGCAGATTCAGTCACTCTTAACGAACCTCACACCACAGGAAATTCTAATAAAATAATCTTTAGGACCACCAAGATAATCGGGACATTACCTAGGTATGTCGGAAGGGGAGAAATCGTCCCAAAATCAGCCCGATTATCTTGTGGTGTGTACCCAGCATAATTCTGACGAACGATTTCCATACTCAGAACCTGCCCTAGCATTGCCTTGAAGCCCACGCACCAGGGGAGCAGATTGACTTCACCCCCTGGCACCTCGAACTTCCAACAGTGTTGCAGCAGACTGGCACCATACTAGTTGCTTTAATTCCCGACGTAATGCATTATCGGACACGCCGTCAATAAACTGGTCCCTCACTACAACATTGGCATTTGAAATGACATTTGGTTACTGTTGTTTAAGTCTATCAAATACACCTAACAGCACCAGGAAGAATGCTTGTAGCGTTTCCCCCTCCAATTATCGCTGCAAATAAAAAGTCTCCTGAAGCGCAATATAGAACTCTCCTCTTCTTCTCTTCTTCTTCATCCTAGCGTGTATCCTGCGTTGGTGCATGGTCCGCTTGTTTGCATGCCTTTTGCAACTTAGCTCGGTCCAGGGTGTCATCAGGGGTGATATTGACTGAGTGCATGTCCTCCACCAGACGATCAAGCCACCGCTTCTTTGGCCGACCACGTGGTCGTCGTCCAGGTGGTGATAGGTGGTAGGCTGTTTTTGCCATTGTATCATCGCCACTTCTGATGATGTGGCCATACCAGCGGAGTCGGGCTTCACGCATCTTGTTGACTATGGTTGCCACGCCCATACGCCTTCGGACATCTTCATTCCTGACACTATCGAATCGCGTGAGGCCGAGAGACCAACGGAGCATCTTCATCTCCATACCATGGAGGATCTGCTCGTGCTTAGTGGTGGCTGGCCAACACTCAGAACCATATAGCGCGACTGGGCATATGACGGTTTTGTAGATCTTGCTCTTGAGTTTTATGGGCATTTGTCGGTCACAGAGGACGCCTGAAACTTGTCGCCATTTGAGCCACGCCATGTTGACCCGTGCATGGGCATCGGATAGGGAGTCACCGTCGTTCCTAATGAGTGAACCGAGATATTTAAATTCGGTAACCTTGTTCAGTGACTGCCCTGTAACTCTAATTGCTCCGTCAATCTGGGGCCCGCACTCCATGTACTCAGTCTTCTTGATGTTGAGGCGTAATCCGTGCACGTCCAGCCAGTCGCTCCAGTCTTGCACTTGACATTCAAGTCCACAATGGGTTTTGTCAGCTTGGAAGATATCGTCAGCGAATAGAAGTGACCAGGGCAGAGGCACCTGAATACCCGCTGTGGCCGTGTCCATGCAAAGGATGAACAGAAGCGGGGAGAGGGCAGATCCCCGGTGCACGCCAACGGTGATCGGGAATGGTCTGGACAGGTCGGCGGGGCATCGGACAACGCTAGTGGTGTTGGCATAGAGGAGCTGGATCCACCTTACGTACTCTTCGGGAGCGACGTGCGAGTGGAGAGAATGCCAGATGAGGTCCCGGGGCACGTGATCAAATGCCTTCTCGAGATCGAGGAAGGCCATGTGAACTGGCTGGTTCTTCTCTCGGTGCCTCTCTAGCAACAGCCTGACGGGGTAGATTGCATCAGTAGTCACTGATTGGGGCTAATGAAGACGATCTTCTGGAGACGGGTGTCGATTACACGCTCAAATATCTTCATGGCGTGCCAGAGCAGGCGGATTGGGCGGTAAGTGGTGCATTCGCCGACATCACCGTTGCCTTTCCAGATCGGGAATGTAACACTGTTAGCCCACGCTGAGGGAGTGGCACCCTTGTCGACAATCTTGTTGAACAGTCAAGTGAGGACTTCAACACCTCGATGTCCAAGTAGCTTCCACGCCTCAGCGGGAATGTCATCGGGTCCGGGGGCCTTTCCGTTTTTCATCTTTTTGATAGCAAGCTCGACCTCACCAGGGCTGATCGGTGGTATCGGCCCAGAGACGGGGGCAGCACATGTGATCAGTGGATGAAAGAATTCCTCATTGCATGTCGAGTCAAAGTACTCTTTCCAGCGCTGCAATATGGCGGGGGGACCACGGAAGACGTCTTAATATTCATTACTTGACCAATGTCCAGGGTCGAGCGATGACGTGCGTTCGCAAGTTTGTAGATTTGGTTGGCTCCTTCGGGGGTATCGAGCTTGGCGTAGAGGTCAGCATAGTGCCGGGCTTTTGCGATAGCCACTGCCTTCTTTGCTTTCGACCTTAGTCATTGGTACTCTTGCCAGTCATCGGTCGCCTGCGAGACACGCCACCACTTAAATGCAGCCTTCTTCGTGGCTTCTTGAACTTCGTCAGTCCACCACCAGACCTGTTTGTCAATGAATCGTCGTCCTGGTTTAGTCACACCGAGGCATTCTCCTGCTGCGTCGCGGATCATTTTGGTTACATTTGCCCAGAGTGTTTCGACAGGCTGGTCATCATCAATGGTGGCAATGTGAGTGTGGAGTGTGGCAGCCAGTTGTGTTCTCTTAGCAGGTAGGTGCCACCACTTGATCTTATCAGGGCTGGTAAGTCGGGCATGGGATCGAAGGCCGAGGTTCAGCCGGAGGTCGAGGGTTAGTAGCCGGAGTTGGGAGGCGATGGTCTCAGATTGAATCATCTTGGCATCCATGACAAGCTTGACGTCGTGCCGTCGTATAAGCCAATAGTCAATCTGGGTCGAACGTTCACCACTTCTGTAGGTGGTGAGATGGGAGTCACGTTTCTTAAAAAATGTGTTGGCGACGACCAGATCGTGGGCCTCTGTGCAATCGAGAATTTGGCCGCCCTCTTTATTTCGAGTCCCATAGCCTTGTCCTCCGTGTACCTGCTCATACCCATCTCGCGAAGCCCCGACATGTCCGTTGAGGTCACCGCCAATCAGGAGATGCTCATTGATGTTGATCAAAGATGATCGTCGAACTGGTGGCAGAATTCCTCCTTTTCAACATCAGTACACCCAATCTGGGGGGCATAGCAGGAGACCACCCTCAGGATCACCGACCCGGTGTCGATCTTAATTGACATGAGGCTATCCGAGATACAGCTGACCTCAACTACATTGTCGCGCAGCTTCTTACTGATGATGATCGCCACTTTCGGTTATTTGTTACTCCATATTAGTAGAGCTTATATCCTTCTCCTATGTCTCTCGCCTTAGTGCCTTTCCATTTTGTTTCTTGTATGCAGGAGATATCGATGTTCCAGATTCTCAATGAAATCAGCCAGTTCACGGGTTTTTCCAGTAAGTGTGCCGATGTTAAGGGTCGCAAGTCGTAGATGTTGGACTAGCTTCTTCAGCCTGCCCCATCCTTGAGCAGGTTGAGACTCTCCACAACCCTATAATTCACACAATGCTGAAATAATTCTTTCTGGGTCATCTTTATCAGTTCTTGGCCGATGTTTAATTTCCTTTTAAGCCTCTCCTTCGAGATGATCAAACAAAAAGAAAGCTTGTAGAAAGCAGAATAAACACAAAACGTTCGACTGTACCGACATTCGTCTCAGCAGAACAAGGAGTTATCGACCGTGACACACTACCAGAGGCTGTGCCAGGATCAAACAGCCCAGCCTGCGGCCGTTCCTGTCACAGTCTCTCATTATCGGCCTTCAACTGGGCCACAAGATCCCTCATTTCCTGTAATTCAGCCTCCATAGCTAAGTACTATAAGGGGTACATACTGGACGAATCTCCACAGTATTGTCAGCACAAAACAACAACAACAAAATACACATACACAAAACACACACAAAAAATATCTGCTGTGTCTGGAATCTGCAAAACAGCCACAGATCCTGCCGACTACGCCAAATGTGGCACAACTGAATGCTTGGTTACTTAAACCAACACCAATTATGGCACTGACTGTACCACCCCGGACATAAAGTAGACAAAGCGCACAGATTTGTCGTGGCTGAGCCAGGTATCAGACAGTAGGCGCGTTACGCATTACAGATTTGTGCAAAACTTTGGTGATACTTTATAAATGTCGATAAGAAAGTATTGTGAAATGACGGCGTTACCATTAACCGATGTAATGCAACAAAAAAGTTTTTTTCCCCTCTCGTGATAAGTCATGGCAATGGAATTTGGTGGGATTTTGATGGATTTTGGCTATATTTAATCAAAGGATGCATATGCGTGTATCTTAACAGAAGCAGCGCGGAGAGCTGCTTCAGAAACGTGTGCGGCACGACTCATATAAACACAAGAATTGACTAGAGTGGCCGAGATCAACTCCGGTGGCCATATCAGAGCCACACTGTGCCGCTGATGTGTGCAGTGTAAATTGTCTAAGCATTAATGGCAGGGAAAAAAAACCTTATACTTGAGAGCAGCCACATATGAAGTGTTTCTTGGAGGTTATAGTACATTGAAAAATGATCATATGACATTTTACATATGCCATGTCACCTGTAAATGCGAAAAAAACGTTTCCATTCCGGTTTTGCGAAATATTCTCTTTTCAAATTGCCTGAAAAACCACCTCATGCGAGCGTAAAAACTTTTTTGCGAAATATAGGAGTTTTTGCGAAATTGACACGTTTTCATTAGGCGTATTTTCAATTCGCAATTTCAATTTGCGCAATTTGAAGGGTAATGGAAACGCAACTACTGATGGTATATTTCATACAATTTATTCACAACACAATAAATTACAAATTACAAAACTGGTCTCTTTAATATACAAACATAAAAAATGCATCAGTCATATAACACTCTGCACACCCACAATATTACCACGTCAGAACTGGGGGATTCGACTTGCCTAACCAAGAAACATGGCAGCCACACATGTAACTTCACTCCACAGCACAAAATCACCCATTGTGGACTGCAGACTGACAGACAAACCTCCACCACACACACAGGGGAGTCTGGCTAGCACTGGCACCCCAATTCTGAAGGGAAAAGAAAACAATATGAGACGTAACAAACACACGCACACCCACACACAATAACCTCAATCAATGAGCACATCATATGCTGCAAAAAGGAATCAAAGAGTCAACAATACGGGCAACAAACACAACTTTAAAACATCACCCCAGGATTGCATCACTAAAAACATTCAATCAGGACTCATCGAAAAGAAAAGAAAAAAAGATTAGCAAAATACAGGAAAAGTAACAAGGACAAACTTGTGGCTATATGCCACCGTACCCTGCTTCAAGTCCCAGAATATACCTGAACCCACTAATTTGAAATGCGTCCCCTCAGGATACAAGCATGCTGTAATTCGTCGAGACGAGACTCTTTTGCTGAAATAGAATAGTTAAGCAACTGGATTACATACAAATCTGCAGCGAACGCATCACTCCAGAGTCCGAGCTCCCAGCTCTTTGCTCAACCCAGTCTTCGTCAAAGACTAAACACAACAGTTCAAAAGGTTGACGCAGTTAACTTCTTGAAGGAGAAATAATTAAATGCAAGAGGCAGAAGGTGGTTGAAGAGAAAAGCACAGTCCACTTGATTCAGAAGTGTTCCCAATACAGCAAGGAAATGACGCAAGCAAATAGTAATGCTTCATTCAACCTAGAAGCATCTCATACAATCTAGCGGCGCCCCACAAAGCCTGCTGCAATACTACTTGGCCCCAGTATGACAGTAGATGGTGACTCGCACCACACCCCGCACTCGCTGGCATGCAAGTTACACTCTCACGATAAGGAGCATTCACTCAATGTGTCTGTAGAGCTCACACTCCCGAACATACACACGGTGCACCAGAACCGACGTCACTTCCAGAACCCCAAGAATGCGCTTACTTAGAGATCAGTCCAGTCTCTTTATTATCCACAAGAAAAGAAGAACGCAATATAAGATCCTCCCCGATACAACTATATTGATAGATTGCATCACCACATATCATTTAAATTTTAGATCATGTTTCAGATGGGTCATTACAGTATAGAGTCAGAATCACACACATACAGCTATTCAAGAGTAAAATATATTCTAGATCTACTGCAGCTGCTGGCTGTATGCATTTTGAAGACAAATTTTGCAGCCACAAATCCGGTGGCTCTGTATTTTTGCTTTAAATTAAGTTAATCCATTTAGCTGCAACAGTGCCACATCCAGCTGCATGTCCCTCGACTGTGGTGTCTTACTGACTGGCTGTTCACAGCAAACAGAATATCATTCCGTATGACTAAAGACATAATGAATTCAAAGCTTTGCAGGACATTTGCTGGCGACTTGGCTTCGCTTTTAATTTTAGGGTTGCTATAGTCCTCTGCCACTTCAAGCAAAGCATCCCTAATATCACTTATTTACATTTACATTTAGTCATTAAGCAGACACTTTTATCCAAAGCGACTTACAAATGAGGACAATAGAAGCAATCAAAATCAACAAAAGAGCAATGATGTGCAAGTGCTATAACAAGTCTCAGTTAGCTTAACGTAATACATGTAGCAAGTTTTTTTTTTTTAAATCATATAATAAATAAAAAGAAAACAGATAGAATAGAAAAAGGATAGAGCAAGCTAGTGTTAGAGGCCTTTTTTTTGCTTTTTGTTAATTGTATAATAAATAAAAAGAAAACTGATAGAATACAAAAATATTAGAAAGCTAGTGTTAGTTTTTTTTTTTTTTAAGAAAACAAGCAGCAAATTAATAGAGTGCAAGTCTAAAAGGGTCGTTTTTTTATGAATAGAATGTGGTCTTTAGGCCGATTCTTGCCTAGATGGCTAAGGAATCTTTCTACTCGATTGAGTTGGGCAGGTCATTCCACCAGGAGGGAACATTTAATTTTAAAGTCTGTGAAAGTGATTTTGTGCCTCTTTGTGATGGCACAATAATACGCCGTTCACTTGCTGAATGCAAGCTTCTAGAGGCACATAACGATTTATAGTTATGAATTTAGGTAAATGGGTGCAGAGTCAGTGGTGGTTTTGTAGGCAAACATCAATGAATTATTTGCGAGCAGCTATTGGTAGCCAGTAGGGGTGGAACGATTCGCAGAAAAAAATCTAACTATACGGTTCTCTACACACGTCGGCACGCGCTAGGTGCTTTCAACTTAAATCTGACAACGCATCTGTAATATGGTTTCTTATAAATAACACGTAAAACAAACAGGGTTTGACTAATATATGTTTCTGTTGATGGATGCGCATTCAGGTTTCCCAATACATTACAACAACAGAGATTAAAAAAGAAAAAAAAAACGTGGACAAACCATTCACTCTTGTTCAATGCGACTGCCGTATGCTGGAATATGAGCTTTTATTCCGTCATCACCCGGGTGCTGATAGTGCTCGCGTGCAGGTGAGACCTGAACAGCACACATTGATGTCTGTGTTTAAGCTAAACTCATTTAAGCTTTGCCAGTTTAAACATTTAAGAGCCAGTCTCAGCCAGAGGACGTGAGCTCAAACGCGCAGTGAGAAGATTTGTGCGTGCGTTTTATTCCCGAAAGCGAGCAAAAAACCCCCCAACCGCAAATATTAATCCCTTTAAGTATTGTGTTTAAATGGACAAATTCATACAAAAATTATGTCAAAATGCCCGTCTTGGAAAGTATCCTATAGCAGACATAGCTGGCTGAACGTAATGTATCAGTGCATTTTCTTAAAGTGACAGCACTTTTTTAATATTAATCAAACAGCAACAACAAAAAATCACTCACTGCTCTTGATTGAATAGCTTTTGTAACTTTAATAAAGATTTATACAGATTTATTGCAAATATGCAATGCTGTTTTACATTTCATTACTTTATTCAATTTCTGTAACTAAAAACTGTTAGACCTACCTAAAAAAACTGAAAATCACTGCTTACTTTATTTGTATCTTATGCTATTATTTGTGCTCTTGCTTGTCATTAGATAGATTATTCTTATTTTCTTTACTTTTATATGACAGTATAGTTTTTCCCTAAACATAACACATACCGAACCGTACCAAAACCGTGACAGTAAAACCGTGATACAAACCGAACCGTAAGTAAGTTGAACCGTTCCACCCCTAAAGGCCATTGCAAATTAATAAACCGAGGTGTGACGTGCATTCTTTTTTGCTCCGCCTGGACGGACAGAGCTTCCTTTGAACAAGGAGTTGTGAACCATGTTCTGAAATACAGGCCTATCTTCTAATGTTGATAAAGCAATCTACCGATCGGTCAGTTTAGCAATGTGTTCCGAGAACGTCGCTGATCATCAACCATAACTCCTAAGGTTCTGCCTGTTTTGAAGGATTAAGGTTGATATCCTAACTGGATGGGGAAATGTGATGAGGTGATGGTTTGGCTGGAAAACACAAGCAGTTTCTGTCCTTAGCCAGGTTGAGTTGAAGGGGATTGTCCTTCATCAGCAAGAAATGTGGTAGACAAGCTGAGATGCGAGCAGCTATCGTCTGATCATCAGGATGGAATGAGAGGTAGAGTTGTGTGTCATCAGCATAGCAGTGATATGAAAAGCTATGTTTCTGAATGACAGAACCTAGTGATTCCATGTAGACAGAGAAGAGAAGTGGTTCAAGAACTGAGCCCTGAGGCACCCCCAGCAGTTAGATATTGTGACTTGGACACCTCACCTCTCCAAGATCCCTTGAAGGACCTATCTGAGAGGTAAGACTCAAACCACTGGAGTGCGGTTCCTGAGATACCCTTTGCCAATAGGGTTGACAGGAGGATCTGGTGGTTAACTGTCAAATGCAGTGGACAGATCCAGCAAGATAAGTATTGAAGATTTGGAATCCGCTCTTGCCAGTCTTAGGGCTTCAACAACTGAGAGCATGGCAGTCTCGGTCGAATGTCCACTTTTGAAGCCAGATTGGTTGCTGTCCAGGAGGTTGTTCTGTGTGAGGAAGGCTGAGACTTGGTTGAACACAACTCGTTTAAGTGTTTTTGCAATGAAAGGAAGAATGGAAACCGGTCTGTAGTTCTCTAAAAGAGTTGGGTTAAGAGTGGGTTTCTTAAGAAGTTGGGTTATACGAGCCTGTTTAAATGTTGAGGGAAAAACACCAGTGTGAAGGGATGTGTTAACGATGTGAGTGAGTGCAGGTACAACTGCAGGAGAAATGGCTTGAAGGAGATGAAATGGAACAGGATCAAGCGGACAAGTAGTACGATGATTGGAAAGGATGAGTTTAGAGAATTCTGCCTCAGAGAGTTTTATTGTATAATGAAAAATTGGCAAAGTCCTCAGCTGTTAGAGTTTGATGCAGGAGGGGGATGACAAAGGCGGAATAAAAGGTTTTAAAGAGCATGCAAGAGTCAGAACAGTTGTTAATTTTGTTGTGATAGTATGTCCTTTTTTTAGCAGTGGAGACATTAGCAGAGAAGGATGAGAGGAGTGACTGATACACATTAAGGTCAGTAGTATTTTTTTGATTTGTGCCACACCCTTTCAGGAGCCCTGAGCTTAGAATGATGTTCGCGGAGAACATCAGATAGCCAAGGGACATAAGAGGTGGTACGAGCTGGCCTGGAAGGGCAGACAGTGTCTAAACAAGACGTAAGAGTGGAGCAGAAAGTATCAGTAGCACTGATAACATCAAGAGATGATTACTGTTCAGGGGAAGGAAGCAAAGATGAAACCATAGCAGATAGCCGGGAGGGTAAAAGAGAGCGTAGGTTACGTCGAAAAAAGTGACATGTGTAGGGGTATGTGTTATGTCAGGAACCATGTTGAGGTTAAAGTGAAGAGGAAGTGATCCGAGGTGTGCAATGGAGTAACCAGCACATGATCAGTGGAGCAGTGTCGTGTGTAAATAAGGTCCAGTTGATTGCCTGATTTGTGAGTAGCCGTAGTTAACACTCGCTTGAGATCAAAAGAGGCAAGCAGAGTGTGGAAGTCTGCAGCCTGAGGTTTATCTAGGTGGATGTTGAAGTCTCCAAGCATAACTAGGGGAGTACCATCCTCAGGAAATGTTGAGAGCAGCACATTTAATTCATCCAGGAAGTTACCTTGTGGTCTTGGGGGTCGATAAACAACTACAAAATTGATTTTAAGAGTGTAGGTAATAGTAACTGAATGAGATTCAAAGGAGCTGTTGATACCCAAAGATGGTAAAGGATTACATTTCCAATCATTAGAGATAAGCAGACTAGTACCTCCACCTCTTCCAGTCAGATGGGGGGTGTGGGAAAAAGCGAAATTATTAGAGAGTGCTGCAGGTGTAGCATTGTCCTCTGGTTTGATCCACGTCTCTGTCAGGGCCATGAGGTTTAGTCTTGAATGACTAATAATAGAAGAAATTAAATCTACTTTGTTTACAGCAGACTGGCAATTCCAGAGACCAATAGAAAAAGAAAGTAGTGTACTAGCAGACATAGGCAAAGTGCACAGGTTGTTAGGATTGTGCTGCATACAGTGTGTGATGCATGGTTTGCGAGTGGTAGTGATAGTAGGGATCTGGAAACACATAGTAAAAATTGGTTATAAAAAAACAAAATTAGTTTGATAGCATATATTGCTTTTACACTCTCTACATGATTTACATGACTCTCTGCATGACTTGTTTCAGACAGAGATTTAATAGGGAGAGACAGGACTTTCACTTTAAGTATTTCACAATGTTTAGGAGAGCCTGCAAATATTGAAGAAAAAAGAATTGCCATATCTCCCAGTGTAAAATTCAGGTTGTGGCAACCACATGGCATGAAGTAAGGATATGGGACTCCCCAATTTTGATGTTTTTGTGTTTGCCCCATTATTGTATCCTTGCCCCTAACAGTCATTTATGTTCAGTCGAAGGGCTTCTAGTTTGGCTTGGAGTGCATTTAATAGTTTGGTTTTTTACTGGGATGAAATCAATGAAGTGTTCTTCGACATTCATTTCTGAAGATGTCATATTGACAAAATTAAGAAGCATAGAAAAATATTTTGCTCTCTTTGTGTCATTCACAATAGCTTTTTTTTACATTTGTGGTCAGACATACTACATTTCATGCCATAGATAATGTGCATCCTTATTGCTACGATTTGCCTTATTTCTTATGTGTCTGACTTGCATAGAGGGATCAAATTTGACAACTTCATTATTGGCATCATAAGCAAGGTTTGTCCAAGGCTAACTTGTACAGCTGTTAAAGAGTTTACAACAAAAGCAAAATATAAAATTTGTTTTCTGAAAAAAATACAGGCCATCATTGGAAAAGTGTATTTTTGAGAAATTGGCATCAAAATGAAAATGTCACAAACCTGATTAGAAATATTTTTCAGTCACCACAGCCACTTATTTACCTTATCCCTGACCTTGTATTGCTAGCCACAGTGATACTGTGGGTTTTGCTAGTTGTCACAATTTTAGCATTTTCTCAACCACTAGCTTTGACAAATTTATCCAGCGATTTTCTCCATGATTTCTGAAATTCTTCCTTTTCTCACCACTCGACTTATGTCTGTGCAATCAGTTGTGCTCTATGCGGCTCTATTTCTTCTTCCTCACAGAATAGGTAGATAGATGGAGCGAGCACGCAGCATTGAAATTCAGAAAAAATAATTATAATAATAAGTTGTTTGGTTTTTTCTGGTCCTTGAATATGCATAATAGAATTGAGACACAGCAGTTTTATTTTGTTGAAGTTTATGTACAAAAATTATACAGAAACTACAGTATCGCAGGCCAGGAGTGAGGCTCTGTGCATTCACACACTTGGCATAGTCCTTGCAACGGTTCTGCTTACTGGATTTTTATTGCAGAAATGGAATGCTAATTAAAGGCTGGTTTATACTGGTTAGTGCTGTCTTTTCTAATGAAGCTGGAAATTTGTCTTATGTATGAGCTATAATTTGTCTAGATTCCATCTCTGCACTTTCTGGGCTTCTCTAAGCCAATTTCATAAGGTGCATCCTGGGATGCTTTTTAAGAAGTATTAACTTATTTCTTGTTTAGTAAGTATAAAGTTGTTTATTGTTTGTTTATTTATATATAAAATATTAAGCCGCAGGTAAAGGTATTTGTTGACTATTTGGACATTGAATTCTATCCAGTATGTCCAAACATTTGACTGGAACTGTAAGTATGTGTTGTAATTTTTTGTGCATAATTTGTGCATAATTTATTTATCTATTTGTTTGTTTGTTTTTTGAGGTTTATGCTTAAAGATGTAAAAATGTTAAGATAAAGTAAGTTCTGAAGTAAATGTATTAATAATTAGTATTTACTAATTAATAAAATGTTTGTTTTGTTTTCAATGTTTAATTCCTTAAGAAATGGTATTGAATATATGAACACATATATGGTACTGTATATATTTAAAGCTAGGTTAAAAGTACAGTAAGTTTCTCCTGTGTCTGCAGGACTCGATGTACGATCGGACACAATGGCACTCAGTGGTGGCGCAGCAGACCTGTTTGCAGGAGGAAACACACTTTCTGCTGGAGTTCCTTCACTCTGATTCTGTGTCTGCACATGCTGTATCTATAGAGCACCTGCAGCAGGTGGCCAGAGTTCGACTGTGTCTGGATATGGCTGCTGACCTGCTAGTTAACAGTGCAGGTAAATGCTTTAGTGTTCAATTTTATTAGCCAGGTGCCTGACATGATTTAAGACCATGATTTCAAAGGAAAAGCTCTGATACAACACTGCAGTTATATAAAAATATATTTGCTCTGGAAGAAATAATAGATTAATGAGACCAAAGGCTGCCCTTGAGATTTAACCAAACCGAATTATATCTCATGTTTAACAACTATAGAGATATTAGAGCCAGCAGCAAATTCCAGAAGATCTGATATCTCAATGGCTAGAAAGACCTCTCAGACAATCTGATTCGAGATCCAGAACTAACTGTTGTATAAAAGGTTTTATCTTATGAAAGATAAAAGTTACACAAAAATGTCAATTACATTTCACCCAAAAATACTGTATATTGTGCATAAAATAGTTGAAGCATATTCCAGGACCATTAAGATATTTTGCATAATGATCCAGAATGGCAGCCATATCACCCTGTAGCCCAAGACTGGTTACCCACTGAAACTAGGCAGGGTGAGCAGGTCAGACCGGAGTGGGTGACCTGTGTGATAAAACGTCTCAGGTTACTTATGTAACCATGGGTTCCTGAGTAGGGAACGAGACACTGGGCCTCTAGGGGTCGCTATGGGGGAAGCCTCGTCGTGACACCGGTGTCGCAAGAGACACTTAAAAAATAACAACTCGTGGCTGGCGAAAGCCTTGATCGTCTACTACCGGTGACGTTAATGTTAGTATTAAATAGGCGCCGGTAGCTAAAACATCAGTCACTTTTGTCTGAAGTTGAATCCGCAGCATGTTAAGAACTTAGAGAGCAGTTTGCTGCCCCTTACCGCAGGGATACCATGGTTATCCATAAATACCCTGAGACCTTCCCTTCATGGAACTTCAGAACGCGTCCTCTAGGTGGTCGCCTATGGGGAATGGTATACCACGCACAATGCTGAGGTGGCGTGCAAGCAGAACCATGAAGCATACGTACCAACTATACCATTATTGCTATGGGAGTTGACCCTTGGGGGGAAAACGTTAGACGGCTGTCAGTGCGTATTCCATACAGCCAAAGTGCCTTGAGGTACATACCCACAATACCTCTTGCACACTGTGAGGCCAGATATAATGGGCCCTGTGGGTAGATGCTACAAGGCTTGGAATCAGGAATAGATTATTTTAAGGGAATACGACCAAGAGCCTATAATCATACTAGTCTTGGCCTGTCACAAAGGGGCTACCGCACATTCTCTGTATATGTTGAAGGAACTGTCTCAACAGACCCCTAGTAGCAACACCCTTTTAAGTAGGTATCCAGAGGATACATAAGAGTGGTGGTGCCCAAGGCGGAACCGGGGTTTTTAAACCACTCAGAAAGAGCACGAAGTTGTTGTGTGTAGCTCTTACCATACAGGATTTTTATAAAAGTGGGCAAAGCATAACGTGCACAATTACCACTTATGTGGATTTTAGAAAAGTGGGCAAAGCATAACGTGCACAACTACTGAATACCGTTCTAGGGGTTCTTGTGGCACCCTGAAAGAGCAGCCCATAAATAGAAATAGCACATCCTCAAAAACGCTATGTCTACGGCTATAATACTGGAGTGGCTAGCAGTAAATCTGTAACTGAGGGAGCAAACATCCAGCTCTCATGGCGAGGCGAGCTCTCACTACAGCATCGTTTCCCTGGTGGAAAGCTAGCAGTTATTCAGTCTGAGGGAGCAACACACTGTTCTCAATCCGAGACGGGGGCGCGAACTGACAGATGTCCAAAGCTGGAACCGTAGCAATAATTACTGAGCTGTGGGAGCAACACACCTAGTTCTTAGTCGAGAAGGGGGCTCGACCTACAGTACGTTCCAATGCTGGAACGCTAGCAGTTGTTTACCTTGGCTGAGGGAGCACAAAGCCAGCTCTCAGCGAGAGGGGGGCTCGCTACAGCGTGATTGTAAAATCAGAAGAGTAAGCAAACTGCAAGCTAGTCAAACACTCAGTGCATCAGGGAGGCAGAGTAAGGGCCTAAATCGCCTGATGCTGCTGATCCCAGGTGAAACAGAGAACTCAAACTTCTCATGGGAGAGGAGAACTCCGAATTCAGAGGAAAAACATTGCTCATTCCAGGTAACCCTTAGATAAAAAATGGGAGCACTGCTCAATACTACCACGAAGACAGCCCATGGAGCGAGGAATCCAAATCCTCAGAGAGGATTAACGCTCGAAAGAAACACTATACTCACAATAACCCTCAATGGTGAGGGGGGTGATGCTTCTAGGGGATATCCTGGTGATCGGGAAAAACCCCTTAGGGCGACCCGGATACGGTAGACCAGTCTGGGTAGCATGAGAGCGTAACCCCAGCCCGTATGTCCAGGAAATTTTTGCAGTGACGCGCGGGGGGCCTGATGATCACGAAGGCTCCAGCAGAAGCCTGTGTTATGGCATGATCCAGGAAGTATGAAGCCGAAACCGGCTTTACTTACCTTCTGGACATCTCGATAGAGTCCCACCCACCGACTCCACACTGCAAGTCCTCTCTTTTCTTCTCTTTTTTCTCTTTCTTTTCTTTTCCTTCTTCCAATCTTCCTCTCTTTTTTTCTCAAGCACCAGGTTCTGAACAGGCAGCGGGGGTGACCCACGAGGACCTCCCAAGAAAAAGGGACCAGAAACACACAGGTCCCAGGAAACCCGCCAAAGAAACTAGCATGAAGGGTATACACACAACCACCGCTTATTCAGCACATACCTATATTTATTATACATAGATTTGTAGACATGGATCGTCCCTCACCCACCATGGTTCCCGCGTTGGATCTCTGTCCGGAGAAGCCTCTAGACCAGATCATCAGTAAGATGTCACTATGAAGCCGTAGAACCAACCAAACATCATAGGTCCTGCATAGGAGACTGTAATGCAGGAAGTCCCTACCAAACCTCGGTCAGGTGGAGAGAT
This sequence comes from Sinocyclocheilus anophthalmus, assembly GCA_018155175.1. Classification (NCBI taxonomy): domain Eukaryota; kingdom Metazoa; phylum Chordata; class Actinopteri; order Cypriniformes; family Cyprinidae; genus Sinocyclocheilus; species Sinocyclocheilus anophthalmus. The sequence goes on along the minus strand of JADLZN010010675.1, from coordinate 349,043 downwards.
GGTGGTACAGGGGAATGTAGGAAGGTGAAGATAAGGGCAGATGAA
>JADLZN010010675.1:127500-347646 GCA_018155175.1 Sinocyclocheilus anophthalmus | reverse complement strand
TAGAGGTGTGACCTCGGCATCCTGGACAAATTTGCCCATTGGCCTCTGATCATCATGGCCTCCTAACCATCCCCATAACTGCTGATTGGCTTCATCACTCTGTCTCATCTCCACCAATAAGCTGGTGTGTGGTAAGCATTCTGGCGCAATATGGCTGCCATCATATCATCCAGGTGTATGCTGCACACTGGTGTTGGATGAGGAGATACCCCCTGACAATATAAAGCGCTTTGAGTGCCTAGAAAAGCATTATATAAATGTAATGAATTATTATTATTATTATTATTAATGATATTTATTTTAATTCAATTAAATGCATTTCCCACCCATACAGAAGTCCCATAGATTTGAATTATATTATAATTAATATAGTTTCTATATTTAAATATCTTAAATTTAAATGAATTGTATTTTATACATATATGTAAATATATTTTTATCTGAAATATTTACTTATAAAGGAATTAAATATATGTAAATACATTTAGATATCAGACTATGTAAATATATTAATTTGCAATATATGTCCATATATTAATTTCTAATATTTGTTAACATATTACATTTATGTATATGTAAATATATTAGATTTCTATAAATGTAAATATATTTTAAAACATTAAAATATTCAATTAATGCTCCTTTTTACTGTACAACGCATATAAGTAAATAAACTTAAACATGTTTTCACAGAATATATTCCCATTTACTCAAACTGTATGTAAATAAATTAAATCAACATATATGTAAATGTTTTCATTTTATAATTTGCCCCTTCATAATAAATCAAACAGAAATTGGACACTGAAAAAATATAAAAATCTCCAGACAATGCAACTTAAAAACAGTGACAATATCAATTGAATTGACTTATTAATATAAAGAGTACATTTATCAACACCAGTTCAGCATGAACCAACAAAAATTATGAATGCTCATGATGTTTCTGGCACATAAAAACATTATCCTTCTGAAAGCATCCAGGGTCAAAACATAATGCCCAAATATGCAAGTCTTAGTAGGCATTCAACACACTGCATTTAAATATTTAAGAGCCATCATTAAACATGCACACAATTCATCAACTTATCACGTTCTCCCACAATAATACATCAGCTAATCACGCCCTTAATCAACCCACTTCAAATAAACAATTGAAAATCATATGCAAAATCTTTTTCTTTTTTTTGCAATTCACCATTAAAAAAAAAAAGAAGCAATATCATGCCTGGACTTCTTTCATTGCAGGTTACATTGTTATGCCAGTAGGTAGAAGCAAGAGACTGTCTTAATCAGTTAGTTAACCACTGGAAGAATACTATGACAAAGATATCACTTTATGGATATACAGCAAATGTGCAAGGAAGTGTGCTTCACACTGGTGCATTTATGAGTAGATGTATTATAGCAAACCAAGTTTAATGAATCTCACACCTAACACACAGCATTATGGTCAGTTCAAACTGCCACAAAAGATATTTTAAAAAACATGCTTATTTTGTTTTGTTTGGACAGTGTGTTCACCCTGTTGGAGTATGGCAGTGTGAATTTGCTTTTAGGTGCTTTGGAAAACAAAACAAATGTTAAATATATATATTTTTTACTGTTTTTTAAGCAATTAACATTAAATTCTTAAATCTTAAGTAATTCTTACTTTCCCTATTCTTGCAATATTCAAGTGTTTGTGTCCCTGAGTAATATCTGCATGCACCTAAGTCTGAACACATAATATGCTAGCAGACAGCAATCCATATGAGAGAGAAGTCTGGTGTGGAGGGTGGATCTGGAACCGACTTCTGTACAGTTTGTCACATCTCTTGATTATCTGTCTTCACGAACAGCCCTGAAATACAATTCAAACATTAACAATGATTGTTATAAATGTAACATAAGGCTCTTACATTCACAATGCTCATTTTGGCCTCTACAGCTCATTTTGGTGGTGAAGTGTGCAGGAAATTCTGCCAGACTGAAATGTAATCTTTGGTGATCAGTCTTCAAGAGTGCAAATAAAACTTTAAGTTTTAAGTACCTTTCAGACTCGCGTGAGGTTTCCACAAGCAACAAAGTCTACTTGAACAAACACTTCACTGTGTTTAAAGTTTAGAAAATAATATTTAAACAATTAAATGGATCTATGTAATTTTACCTCAGACTGTAACCCAGACAGCTTCACGTGCTAATTAACAGGAAATTAAACATTGGGAACTTAATAACTTTACAACACAAAACATTATAAGTCTATAGTTACATTTAATGTTAGATCTGCAAATTGACAAATAAAAAAAATCACCTTCAGCGTCCATCCAGCTTGGCAGATCATAACCTTTACTACGCATTACAGGTTTTTTGAAGTGAGCACGTTCACAGTACTCCTGGGTCTGTCCTTCCTTACTGTTATTCATTGTAATTTCAGGAATTTTTTTTTATTATATCTGTGTCCTCATTTCGAATTACTGAGTGAACCCCCTGTGTCGGTTGTTGTGTGATATAAATTGGTCCTCCATTGCAGAGCTTAAACAATATGACTTGTAGGACCTATGGAAAAAATTATATAATACGTATATAGATATATATATTTTTTTTTTTTTTTAAAATAGTAGATAACCTTTTGAATGTTACTACTTACTAGCAGCGCCTGGTTCATTGCGCCTTGGAAGGTTCTTCAACATCTCCGAGATCCCACCTGTGCCCACGCTCTTGCAAGCATGTGGAAGAATATAGGAACAATTCCTGCGTCACGGGAGCCAACACCCATATAGTCAGTTCCTTTATTAGATCCACGCCTTTCTTCCTCCTTGCCCCTGCTATTTGGTGTGCTGAATAAACACTGTGGACAGGCAACATGCGTGCCTCCCATCGCACAGCTAGAAGGTTAATTATGCACGAAAACAAGTACTCATGTCACACGTGGCATCGGAGCAGGAACATCAAATCTAAATCATTAAAATAAAATAACCAAATGCACTTTTTTGATTTTACGATGCCATGACTGATATATTGTGAAAAATGCAATGAAGTTATTTACTAGCTTCTGAGAGTACCTGTGTTCCTATATCTCTGTCAGAAAGCTGCTCCCATTACAATTTTTCTTGGTTTTCCCCCTTTTTTTCTGACGCCTCCTGAAACACAATACAATTTTTATCAATATTTGTTTACAATGACAAATCCAAACGTGTTTGAAACCCCGTGGTTTGAAATAGTATTCAGCCCATTTTAGCCTGCATGTAGTGACTCACTGATAGCCTCTACAGTGCAGACTTTTAGGCTAAATAAATGAGCTTACTTCCATTTATCTACTGAAAAATTACCAGCAAAACCTAAAATGTGATTAAAAGCCCAAACTTTCATTAATAAGAGCTCAAATTTATAGTTAGCCTACCTCTTATAGTTAGCATGTATAGTTAGTTAATGGTTGTGTTGCTAACGGTCTTTTTCGAAGACACTAAACCATTTCTGTAAAGTAAATATTGAACAGAAACGTGTCAGTTACATATTAGAAAGTGTCAGGAAGAGTTGTGTGTATTATTTCTGTGATTGTAGTGACTAAACTTACCTGAAAGCAGTGAAAACAACACTGAGAGACGGAGTTTGCTACTTGTCAGCTGAATTGACGATAGATAGATAGATATAATATAACCGTAAACCTATAGTGTAGAAATAAAATTGGCTGCATTGCAAAAACGCAATGATTAAAAATACATCATATGAGGCATGAATATAATTTCACATAAACACATAATTAAACACGCAACATGAGCTTTATGTTCTATGCATTTTAAAATATATTTCAATATATTTAACAGGGTTTCACATATGTTTGAATATATTACCTTTCTTTATGGGCACCATCAATGAAATATGACCAGGGCAAATTCATAAATTCAACAAAGAACAACAAAAGCTTATCACTTGCCATGAAACGCTAGAGCACTTTGTGTTAACTGAGACTGAGAAAGCAGTGTATAATGTTTGAAGGTTTACCTTTGATATTGATGATGTTTCTCATGGTTTAGATGCACAGGATGATCCTTCATCTGTTACTTCAGCGTTTTTGAACAGTGTGGATGATCTATGCTGCCAGAGCAGCAATGACTGGTACAGGGTTTACCTCATCAGAAAGATCTGCAGTCTTCATGGGATTGAATATGTCCAGACACTTCTGCCACAGGACGGGTTCAAGTGGCTGTTTCCTCAGAAGATTCTTGAGTTGGTAAGTTTTAGTTGATTTACCTTATAATGCTGACATGAGTGACAAGTATTTGTCCTTTAACTGCTACATTTGTTTCTCTCAGAATCATGACGACAGCCAGATTGACCACTATGTAGCATGTGGACTGGACTACAAAACTGTTAGGGATGCAGTAGCCGAAGCCATGCTAGATTGCAACATGAATGGAATACAGGAAGCCATTGAGGTACTGATATACACATTTACACACACACACATACACACACTATGTCCCAAAACATAGAGAGACATAGGCCAGAATGCATCTGTATGCCAATGACTATAAACAGAATTTCTGTTATGTCACTTGTGAAGTTCCAGTTGGGTTTGGATGTCGCATTAGACAGTAGCGAGACTAGGTTTTGGAACAGAGCTGTTGTGTCTATGTGGACACTGTAATGAAATGCTTAGATGCAGTCAAATGTTTGGCATTTCTCTTCCTTGCTCTGATAAGTTGTTTATTTGCTTTTATATTTGTCTGAAGTATTGCAAAAGCACACCCATGAAGAAAGCTGTTTATCTGCTAATGGCTTTGTTCAGAGAAGTCACATCACTGTACAGAAATGGAAAGCCCAACTTGCACCCTAAACCTGAGGTAAAAACACAAGCATATGCTACACAGCAAGGCATTTGTGCTTTACAAATCTAAAGTACTGCTACATGATTTTGGAAGAACAGTATGAATTAATGTTTACATGAAGCTTCCTAGTAAAAGGGTCAAGATGAAAGGGCTCCTGTCAAATGGAGAATGTCCTTGATATTTTCAAATAAAAAATGTTCATGTACTATGAAAACATACTGTAACTTCTGGAACTCAACACTTTCTCCCCATTCCAACAAGCAGTTAACACACAGATGAACACTGGGTTCACAGAATACCTGCTGGGTGATCAGAATTACAGTGACATAATAAGGAGAACGCAAGATGCATACTATTATCCCTAAACAACAGAATAATTGGGTGCTGGAGTAAAATGTGGTATGTCAGACCATGTGCTGTTCATGGCTGTGTGTGTAGTACCGGTTGCTCTGCAGATTTTCTGAAGATTTGTAGAAATGAATATCTGTTTATTTTTTTAAATGATCCCTGAACATTTTGGTCTCATTGCGTCTTCAAAATCTTAAATCTCATAACTGAGCTACAGTAATACATGCTTCAATTAAATATTTATTATAGTTAACACAGCTTGACTAGGAAATTGTACCCAAATCTATTTACAGCTTTTGCAAATAACATTAGTAAACATATGAAAACACTTTATAATAACTTTCATTAATAAATAATAATTTAAAAACCTGATTTAATGGTATATAATGCTTAACAGGTCATTAGTTAATATATAAACAAGAGCCTATGAGGTAATATATATATATATATATCTCTACTAGAATATATAGATATAAATATTATAAAACAGATATTAAACATGTAAACAAAATGATTACCTTCATGAGTAGTCAATCTTAATTGCAAAATGTGTCCCAAATGACCTGAATTCACCATATTTACACTTTTCTACAAATCATTTATTAATTATGTTTTCATGTTTTTGCAGTACCCAGTCTAAAGTTGTGATTATTCATCATTTGTATTTGTTTATAAATGTTTACTCTTTATTCAGTACCTTTATAGGCTTTGGACTTAATTTCCTTGGACTTAATTGCTGTAACAAAGTTTGTGTAAAGGATGGTTAGTTAAGTTAAATGCTTGCTAAATAAATTACAGCACATTGTAGTTTCCAAAACATGTTTTTATTGCCTTAACACTTAGTGTACTATATCCTTAAACAGTATATTCATTGAATCATAGAACAACAGAAGAAATCAATTTTTTCAAGAAATTACTTGTTCATTTATCAAAACAGTGTAATATAAACAGACCATGTTCCCTCATAGTAATCAAACTGACCCCTGTACACTGGTGACCCCTTAACCAACCCGTAAACCCACCCATACCACCAAACCTGTCCCTAATCATACCCGTATCACACCTCGATAGCAGCAGAAGTGTTGTACATTTACAAAAGCTTTTAATAGCTGTATAAAATCTGGACAAATTCTGACTATGGGTTCCTTCACTTCATTATCTTATATTTCTAGGTATTTGAATATATATAAACATGTATTTGAATATATGAACATATATTAACAAGCATTATAGAATGTATATGTACAAGCCCAATTCCAAAAAAGTTGGGACACTGTACAAATTGTGAGTAAAAAAGGAATGGAATAATTTAAAAATCTCATAAACTTATATTTTATTCAGAATAGAATATAGATAACATATCAAATGTTGAAAGTGAGACATTTTGAAATGTCATGCCAAATATTGGCTCATTTTGGATTTCATGAGAGCTACACATTCCAAAAAAGTTGGGACAGGTAGCAATAAGAGGCCGGAAAAGTTAAATGTACATATAAGGAACAGCTGGAGGACCAATTTGCAACTTATTAGGTCAATTGGCAACATGATTGGGTATAAAAAAGAGCCTCTCAGAGTGGCAGTGTCTCTCAGAAGTCAAGATGGGCAGAGGATCACCAATTCCCCCAATGCTGCGGCGAATAATAGTGGAGCAATATCAGAAGGGAGCTTCTCAGAGAAAAATTGCAAAGAGTTTGAAGTTTTCATCATCTACAGTGCATAATATCATCCAAAGATTCAGTGAATCTGGAACAATCTCTGTGCGTAATGGTCAAGGCCGGAAAACCATACTGGATGCCCGTGATCTTCGGGCCCTTAGACGGCACTGCATCACATACAGGAATGCTACTGTAATGCAAATCACAACATGGGCTCAGGAATACTTCCAGAAAACATTGTCGGTGAACACAATCCACCGTGCCATTCGCCGTTGCCGGCTAAAACTCTATAGGTCAAAAAAGAAGCCATATCTAAACATGATCCAGAAGCGCAGGCGTTTTCTCTGGGCCGAGGCTCATTTAAAATGGACTGTGGAAAACTTTTCTGTGGTCAGACGAATCAAAATTTGATGTTCTTTTTGGAAAACTGGGACACCATTTCATCCGGACTAAAGAGTACAAGGACATCCCAAGTTGTTATCAGCGCTCAGTTCTGAAGCCTGCATCTCTGATGGTATGGGTTTTGCATGAGTGCGTGTGGCATGGGCAGCTTACACATCTGGAAAGGCACCATCAATGCTGAAAGGTATATCCAAGTTCTAGAACAACATATGCTCCCATCCAGACGTCGTCTCTTTCAGGGAAGACCTTGCATTTTCCAACATGACAATGCCAGACCACATACTGCATCAATTACAACATCATGGCTGCGTAGAAGAAGGATCCGGGTACTGAAATGGCCAGCCTGCAGTCCAGATCTTTCACCCATAGAAAACATTTGGTGCATCTTAAAGAGGAAGATGCGACAAAGAAGACCTAAGACAGTTGAGCAACTAGAAGCCTGTATTAGACAAGAATGGGACGACATTCCTATTCCTAAACTTGAGCAACTTGTCTCCTCAGTCCCCAGACGTTTGCAGACTGTTATAAAAAGAAGAGGGGATGCCACACAGTGGTAAACATGGCCTTGTCCCAACTTTTTTGAGATGTGTTGAAATTGAAAATCAACTTATTTTTCCCTTAAAATGATACATTTTCTCAGTTTAAACATTTGATATGTCATCTATGTTGTATTCTGAATAAAATATTGAAATTTGAAACTTCCACATCATTGCATTCTGTTTTTATTCACAATTTGTACAGTGTCCCAACTTTTTTGGATTCGGGTTTGTATGTACAGTATATCCCTATGCTTGATATTCATGCATTTTTTTTTGTTTTTTTTTATAGCAATTTGCTGGCCTTGAAGATTATATCAGAAGCACAGACATCTTTGTCAATGATGAAATGAAAGCATTTGCTGAAGCGCTGGTGAATAATAATCTCTGTGATCTGCGTGTACAACCTCAGACGTCAGGCAGAGAGCTTCTTCTGGTGGAGGTTACAGTTCACATGGCTGCAGTCCTGTTGTGTGGAAATCAGCTTTTACTGCAGCCACTGCAGCAGCTGGCACTGTCCCCAAACATCATGACGGTATGAACCCTTCATGCTTCACAGGGTGACTAGAATGTGTTTGAGTGTCATATTTCTGTCATGTTCTCCTCACAGGCTTCATTCATCCCAACTATGCCGGATGACATGCTGGCTGTAGTCCAGCAGGCCATGGAAGGCGTCTGGTGGTATAGTGAGTGGATTCTGTTTCATGCTAAATTCAAGATTTGTTTGAGACCCAGTAATTAATGCCTGATCAGAAAGGCCACAATAAATCATGTAACACAACAAGCAGAACTTCATTATGAGAACTGTGATAATATAGGATAATATATTCAAAATGGTTTTCATGTGTATCACAAACAAACAAATAAATAAATATTAATCATTTTCAGTTATTTGAGTGTCTTTCAGTAGGGAAAATTAGCAAAGGGAAGTCATTTGTCAGAGGTTCCTTCTTTAATTTTTTTAAATAAATATAAGACAAAGTGCATATAATAATAATAATAATAATTTGAAACCTTTTTGACTGATGCATTTTGTTTGGTTAAATCACAGTCCCCGTACGACGTTGAAGATTATCTATTGTACAGACTTGTAGGATTTCTAATCAGACACCAAATTTATAAATTTATATTATCCCCTAAAATGTATTTCTGCCAGTAGAATTGCTTTGGGAAACAAAGGGGTGGAATTTTGAGAGGTCCTTGGCATTGTCAAGTGGTTCTGTTTTTGAACGTTTCTGCATTCTATTTTTTTTTTTTAAATTCAATTCTTTGTGTCTTCTTTTGTTTTTAAACAGCCTTCCTAATGGTCATCCGTGCATTGTGATAGTTAGGGTAATTTTGATTCTATGATTGGCTTAGCATTAACTACATGTATTAAAAGTCACAGAACACAGCATGAGCTTTAATTTAATATGATCAAATCATTATTAATTATGTATTAAATTAAACATTTATTCTCTTCATGCATCTGTCCAGTGTGGTCGACCCATGGAGGTTCGCCGCTGTCCAGACTGTAATGCAGAAATAGGTGGCATAGACCACAAACCTGTTCAAGGCTTCCAAGCCATGCAGAGACGGTGAGTTACTCTCGCAGCGAACGCTTGTTGTTATTTATTCTGTGTCTTTAATTCTGCTTAATTTATTACCTGGCTCTCTGGAATATTTGATTCTGATTGGTCAATCACGGCATTCTGCAGTTAAATATTGTAGCATAAAAACCTTTCAGCTGTACAATTGGCCATAGTCACAGCCAGCCAGTACACAACCACTGAAAGGTTAGAGCACACAATTTTATCTTAAAAATCTTTGATCCAAAGGTTTCTAATTAAATGCTTGAAATTAGTTTTGTAGACAAATATAACTTGTTCCTTTTAGGGATTTCTGGTAACACTTTACAGTAAGGTTCAATTTGGAAACTTTAGTTACTGCATTAGGTATCATGAGCTAGTGATGGACAGGATTTTTTTACAGCCTTTATTAATATAGATTAATTTTAGGTTATTCATTTAATGATACGTTAATGCAAATTTATAAAACTTCAAATAAAAAAGATGAATATACGTTAATCAAAATTAACCAAGATTAATTGGTGCTGTAAATGTAGTTTTTGGGGTAAGATTTTTTAAAATCATTTCTTTAATCAATTTGAGGCAATTGTTCCTCTCTGCAGAGAGGACCGTACTCAGTCGGGACACATTCTGGGTGACGCACAACGTCGTGATCAACCTGACATGCAGGACACTAAGAATATGTCCCCTGCCCCCTTCGCTCTTCTCAGGCTGCTCACACACATGTCCATGCTGCTGGGAGCTCGAAACAACCCACAGGTATTACATTCTCTCTGCCTGCTTATGGTTTTGTGGCATACAGATGTGGAAAGAGTATGAAGAAATATACTTTAAAAAAACAAAACAAAAAAATTACCATTGCCTTCCAAATTTTGTAGTGTGAATTAGAGCTTCCAAAACATACTTGACTATACTAATTAATATACTAATAAAACATATTTAGCTCCCTGTAAGCTCCATGCAAAGAGCTGCCAGCTCAGGGCATATAGTTTCCTAGTGGAGGCAGCTCTAGCATTCAGGATAGTCTCAACAATCTTCATAATCAAAATGATCTTTTTGACCATTTATCTTGGGCTACCCGCCTAAAGATGACAAACTTTTTCCTTAGACTTGCTTAAGACTTCTTGGTGCCAGGATCCACAACAGATTTATGGTTCTCCATTGTTGACCCGTTGAATTCCCCTTCTTGGTCAGTTTCGGCACAGTTCTGATCATGTCATCACTGTCTGATTTGCTCTAATCCCCTACAGAGAGCACAACATCTAGATGAACTGTTAATTCCTCAGACTGAGCTAATATCAGCCAGTCATCAATAAGATTATCTGCAGATTAAAATTATTTAGCAGATACAATCCGACATGTTAAAAAAAAGTCATAAGATACATTTCAATTGTATTACCTAATCATCTACAAGGGCCATTGGTGTTTGGAAACTCTATTTGTTCTTTTGATTTTTTTATTTAGCCATTATTAGCTCTTATTCTGGCATTGTATGGCTTGCCCACCCACGCCCCTTCAATCTCAACATACATTAATGTTAGAACATATTTTTATTATTACTTAATTACAATATTTCTCTAAAACACAAGATTAATTCAACACAATAGGTTTTTACACCTACTGGTACAAACATTTGTTTAATTGTGCTCATATTTGCTTTTGAAATAAATTAGTTATTTGTTGTTTGTAATTTCGAACTGTGATCTAATGTGGATGTCGGTGATTTAATGTTGTTGAAATATGAGATTTGTAGCCTTTTATAAGCAACTACTTGCTACACCTGTGTAGCATTTCTCATTTCTATTGTTATAAAAATATCCCAAATTGCATGAAAATCAAATACAAATCATATATTGTCATAATCAAATGTTTATTAGTTAAAATGTCAGATAGGGTAGGCTATGATCACGTAATATAAATGATGCATCTGCAAGTCATAACAGCTATCATGCAAGTGAAAACTTAGGGGGTGCTTTTCATTTCTTATTTTATGCATCCCAGTGCCCTTTCCTCATGTCTCAGCTCCACCCCCTGTTTGAGGGAGTGAGGGAAGGATGCAAAGAAAGACAGCGAGGACAGAGGAATCAAAGGCTTACTTGTATTTTTTTATTTATTTATTGGAATTATTCTTGATCACTAAAACAACACTTCAAAGCGTCATCAGCGGTGCGTAATAGAGCCCGACCGATATGGGTTTTTTTGGGCCCGATACCGATATTATGGAGTAAAAGAGGCCGATATCGAATATATCGACTGATATTCTTTGTGTATATTATAGTACAGTACCAGTCAAAAAGTTTGGACACTTTCCCATTCGTGTGTCCAAACATTTGACTTGTACTATATATAGAATACAGTATATACATTAATAGAATATATATATACATAAACACATTTTTTGCAATGATCACTCAAATGTGGTGATCAAACACTTATAATGACAAAAATGCCCTGCCTCCATTACGTGTCTAACAATTTAACAATAAACTTTATTATCCAAAATGAGTCTGACATCAGTGCACTGAACAGTAAAGTTGAAGTTTATTCAACTTTAATTCAATTCAATTCCATTCAACTTTATTCCGTTGAAGTTTATTTCACTTCGGAACATTCATTCACAGATTTGCGCTACTGTCTTCACACACAGACGAAACTTACTAGAGAAGTGTGACATAATATACCTCTGTAAATAAATACTATTTCACGTATAAATTCCCGTCTTGCGCACTTTAATGCCTTTTGAATGTAACGTGTACATTCCCTTGGACTGGAATCATGGCGGAATTTCATGTGAAGTCCACTTCGCAGGGCACTTACGGTCGAATAAGACAATGCTTGAATGCTGCTGCCTGATCAAGAGACCTCCTTACTGAAGGGAAAGTGTTGACTGGTGTCACTATCTCGCGAACGCGCCGGCGGATCTCCACCAAATTCGGGGATCCCTTCAACTCGAGGAGCCTCTTGAACGCCACCCTCCGTGCGTCGGTAGCCCCCGGGATTGCTCGATCGGTCGGCGCCAGACTGTGAAATTAACCACCCGTAACTCCCAACCCCAGGGGGCTATCCACGCGGGGGTGGTCTCATTCGAAAGAGGGCCTCGAGACGTACACTCGATTCGCATATATCGGTCGGGCCTATGCGTAGTTTGGTTCTTAAGAAATTTAATAATAAATATTATTTCAGCAATATGCCCTGTCAAAATAACTGAAGTGTATGGTTTATTACTATGGTTTAGTTATTTTTACTAATGCTCATCAAGTTACACTGTTCAGTGGAAAATTTATAGAAATAAGGATTCTGTCTAAAGAAATATGTGTAAAACCTTATAATAATATCATATAATAAGTATAAGTAATAAAGTACAAATTATGTGCACACTATTTGTTTAGAGTTAATCAGTAGTTTGTACATTAATATATAATGTATTAGTTAATACATTAATAGACTATATACCACTGCCTGGCCCAAAAAAAAAAAAAAAAATCAGAAAGAAATTAAAAAAAGTCCCCATCCTGAAATGTAAATAAGCAATACTTAAGATTTTAAGATTGAATCATTATTTCAGTATGTTTGACAGCAATTATTTTAACCCTATCTTATGCAGTAGGTAACTTTTTATTTCTCAAACGTACTGTAAGAATTTTTAATTTAACTCAGTTGTAAAGGAATTAATTATTATTATTGATTCAGGTTTTGATAGGACTCGGATTTGAAGAGCCTAATTCAACCTGATTCGAATTGATTCTAAATTTGATAGTTTACACTCTATCAGCTACTCGGCCAGCGAGAAGTTGATGTCAGTGTATATTACCAATTGAATATGTAATTTTTGTATTCTCCCTGGCCACGGGTGAAATGCAATTATGATAATTTGTAAGCTCTTAAAGAGGTAATCATTATCAGTAAGCCACGAGCTAGGTAGCAAGCAAGGGATCTTTTTGGCAATAGTTTTAACCTTGAAATTATGACACCAGACGATGATTATTTATAAATGAAACATGAATTTTATTTGGCTATTCTAGATTACATAAAACCTAAGCTAAAACACACATACACACACATACAGTTTCAGATGACAGAAACTATAGTTGACGGAGTTCTATTTCCTAGCTTCTACTACCTCATATTTCACGAGTGATGTAAATTCACCTTAAGATTTCACAAAGCAGAGAATCTACATTCACCCGTTTCCGCATATCTAAAGATCTTTTTTGTACTTGCGTTTTGCTGTCGGTTGACAGCTGGAAACTTAGGGACTCCGTTTGCGACGCGGGCTTCCTGGAGGTCTTTGGGAACCCCGTTACTGATTTGGTTCGTGACGGCCGGAATGACCTCCTTGGACCCCTCGTTGGATTGGTTGTCCTGTGATGAACGCTTGAGGCAGTGCTGCGACAGTACTTAGTTTGCCACACTTTAGTTTTCTTTGAAAATATTTTTAAACGAAAGTATCACTGAAGTGTTGAGTTTGGATGGCTGGTCGCTTTTGATGGTAAGCGCGTGAGCACACGTGGGGTGCTCTAACACAGCGACAGGCGAGAGCAGGAGAAGCAGCAAGCAAGCTAATCTGTCTTGCATTGGGTTTTTGCTCTGCGGCATAAGTCCGTCCCCTGACGCGATCTTCCAATCGACTTCTTGCAAGGCGGAGCGTGCATACATTAACAGGAAGCTTCAATTTAACTATGAGGACACCTATCGATAATAAGTTGATACGTCTATAAGTCCTTAAATGCAATATTGTACATACTATAAAGTTTACTTTTTTTACATTTCAAACCTTCTGGCCTTTCTTCGTTTCCATTCGTCAAGATAAACTTCCCATATTACACACATTTTAATATCCTAATTTTCTAAAAAGGGGTAATAAACACTGCTTAACGTTGCACCGATTAAATGAACACATCAAGTATATATATCTAAGACATACAACATATTATTTGTGACTCTATGCTCCGATATTTTCATACTTTCAATGATTAGCAACGATTGTCAAAGAAATCTTGTCTCTTTCCTTTGGAATGCAGGGGGAAAAAGGAAAGGTCCTTTGTTCATTCTCAGGTCAGATCTGAGAGTCCGCTGGAGAATCTCCTGCTGGACAGGGAGCTATAAAATTGTTTCTTTTGTTGATCGGATTTTAGCAATTTATGCGTCAAATGGTCATGAGGTCAGTGCGATTCTGTGCGGGACTCTGTTTTAGATACCAGGTTCTTTGTTCTTTGGTCCATTAGATGTTTTATTGATGCTGAAACCAGTCACGAAACCTACTGACCTTCTGTAGCTTAAACGAGTCCAGATGGGAGGGGTCAGTTCTTGTTGTCTTAGTATTGTGTCGACATGGAGGTGGCCTGGCAAATCAATAGCTCCGTGTTTTCTTTGTAAAGATAAGCAGAGAGAGACAGGAACTGCTGAGACCCTGAGCTGACCCTGTAAGTAGTTTTATGACTGCAGATGGCTGGGGAGAAGAACCTTTAGTTTTCCTGGTGGAATGTAGAGATTCAATGTTCGTTTATTCAAGGGTTTCAATATCTTGAAGGCCGGGATCCTACAGTACCCATGTATATATTCCAGGATATGAAGTATATTTGTGTAAATATATAAATATTTCTCCAAATAAGCACACTTTTGGACGAAAAGCCCTAATGAATGCTGTTTAGTGCAGCTATGTGACGACAGATAAACTGGATCAGATGTTACTGAATATGAATACATGTTGTTCTATTTAAAAAACTACTATTCCAAAGGTGGGGTGCAATAACCCGGTCCCCTTTAGACTTTAGACAAGATTTGGGGACTTTAAAAGTAACGTTTGAGATGTTTTACATCTGCTGTGTCTTGACATATGTAATAAATAGCCTAATAGTTTATCAAAGATGATCAAGAACCCCCATCCTCGGGACATGGGTGATCACCGCGTCTCTTATCTAGCACGTGCCTGAGATCCTTTCTCCCTCTGTTAGTGTAAGCCTTCTGCCCCTGACTCCTAGAGGGAGGAGGGGCACAGTTAGAGATGCTAGACTTTTGATCTTGTCTATGATCTTGTCTTAGAGGAGAAATTGGAGTGCAGAGGAATGAATTTCCTGAAAGTAGCTGATTGCGCATTCGTCTCTCTGAACTTATCCACAACCGCCTCGACGGAAGTGCCAAAAAGCCCAGTAGGTGAAAGCGGAGAGTCAAGGAGAAATTCCTTTTCTTTCTTTCCAATGGCCACAAGATTGATCCACCCCATACGCCGTGCCATTCAAGCACGAGGTGGTCTGAAGCGCTACTGACAGCAAGGCAAGAGTCTTTAAAGAGGATGACTCACCCTGTGAGAGATAGCTCGCAAACGTCTCTTCAACAGGGGGCATCCTTGCGTATCCACGCTCGGCCACACCCTCAACATTAGCATAATCCATGTGTTAAAAGGGTAATATAAATGAATACGGCTTCCCCCAGGATTTAGATATATCCGAGTGGAGATCTGGGTTAGTAGCACGATCCATCACATCCAGCATATCCTCGTATGCGCGGCTGGGGGTGGTCGATGACGACTCAGTGCTCGCACTTTCATTATCTTCACCAGCCACATCTATCTCTTCATCATTGTCAAGCTGACTAGAAGAGCCCAGCAGTGTGCTATCGGGATCAGATGACTCCAGTGAAAGAATGCCTGGATCCCGTAGCACGCTCAAGCTCGCAGCAGATTTTTTGAAAGATCCATACCTTTCTCGAACTTTTCCACAAGCTCAACCTGCGATCCCCATGAGCTGAGTTTTCGCCATGCTTTGGCAGCAGTGGGACCCGACCCGGCGAGGCGCAGATGCTTGCCCCTTTTCCCTAAAAAAAAATAGACAAACGTGATCGGAGCTCCTGCATAGTGAATTTCTCACAATGCACGCATTCGGAGCCCTCAAGCACCGAACGCGCATGCTCCTTACCTAGGCACATAATGCACAAGTTGTGTGTGTCCTCATGTGTCAAAGACCTAGGACACGGAGGCACACACTTCTTGAAACGCTCACCCAGATTCTCAGACATAGTACACACTGCTTGCAACAGACAGCTCCTGAAGACAACAAAAGTTGGTGACGTATTCAGCAGGTGCCCTTTTATTCTTCCGGGCACCCACCTATGATGTCATGGGCTACGTGGACCAATAGGATTGGCGTTGTTTTACACATGCTTCAGACACCGGTCTTGCTAGCAGCATTCCCCTAGTGTGTTGTCTAAGGGACGCAGCGTGGAGTTCCCTAGAAGGGGAAAGTAATTTGTAAAAAAGTCAAAAAATATAGGGTGGGGACTTGGTTCTATGGATCAGTTGTTGATTGAATTTTGAGATGTGGGCTTTGCACTCAATAATGGAGGCAGATGTGGGGCGGAGTTTAAGTACATTAATTGACAGGAGCCCTGCATACATCACTAGAGAGAAGGCTGTCCAGTTATGACACTTACAGTATGTCCAGTTATGAGACACTGATTAGACATTATGAGATTAAAATCTTTTTGAAAATGAACACATGCAGTAAGGGTGTAACAGTTCTTGGGGGGGGACTGTTTGCTACGCATGCATTTGTATCCTGATTATTTTGTGCTTTTGTTTCTATTTATTATTTCTAATTACTTTAACCCCCCCCCCCCCCCCCCTCTTTTTATGTTGGTGGTTTTAACATTTGTGTTGTATACAGTAGTATGCTTTTGCCAGTGAAAATTGGTCAGAGAAATTTCAACATTGGTTGACAATGCAGTTGTATTGCACTGTATTGTATTATCTATAATTTGTGAATTTACCGTCATGCTGCTTTCAAACTGTGTTTCTTTTTTATTTTGTCAAAAGTGCTGTTTATAACATTTATATTTTGGCACACAATGAAGAGCATACAACTATGTATATTTGTTTTTTAATTAATTAGCCCTGGGTGAAGCATAACGATGCAGGTAAAATATATGTCTAGTCATTTTAAAAAAGTGTGAAACTTATATGCACAAATCAATTGTTCACCAAAAATCAATAACATGCATTTAGATAAAACATAAGGTAACTTAGTGAGAGCAACTTTAACTATCTTAATTCCATATTCTTGCATGTGTCTGTGTAGAGTGTCATGCAGATCATCAAGCCTGCTGTGCCGGATCCCAGGCCGTTCCTGATGGCCCATCTGTTGAAGGATATGGAGCAGCTGAGCAGAGCTCTGGGTAAAGGAGTGGATGATACGGTCAGTACCATCCATTTGACCATCCACAGTCTACTGGAACCCCATCAGACCAGCCAGTGTAAGAACCGTACAACTCGCCTTACATTTCCACATGCCATATTGATCACAGAAATTCAAGAAATTTAAAATTTTGTTATTATAAACAGGGCCTGCTCCTTATGATAAAACCCTTTCCTCTAAAGATGCAAGAAATGGATGGGAAAATGTCATGAATACTGATGTCATTACACATCAACTGAAGGTGAACAACATGCTTTCTTTTATTGTATTATGTATCTAGAATATTTAGTATATCAGGTTTGATTTTGCATTTTCTCATGTATGTCCCTTATTTTTCATTTTGTCTGAAATGGATAGACAATTAGTGACAATAAAAGATTTAATGGAACTATGGGGGTGGGCCTCTGTCCCTCTAGGGGTAAAATTGTATACATTTTAAAGTTAAATGAATCAATCTGGTGCAATTTATGTAACAGACTCGGCTTGATGTTGGGTTTGAATCCATTTGCAGAAGTGTATTGAAACAAGTCAGTGGTGGAAAGAATACTGAAAAAATATACTCAAGTAAAAGTACCATTACCTTCCATAAAATGTAGTGTGAGTAGAGTAAAAGTACTTGTCCAAAAAACTACTTGAGTAAGAGTAAAAGAGTAGCCTATTTAAAGTACTCATGAGTATTGAGTAGTGAGTACTGAGCTGTGGATTCTACCTCCTCATAGTAAACGCTGTACTCCGCAATTTATACATTTTAAAAACGTTGTACATTCTGTAATTCACATTATCTTATTTGTCATAAAGAATGAAGAATATCTATCATCCAGCAGTTTTAATTTTGACTGCCAACTCTTTAAAATACATCAAAACAGCACGGAAACAGTATTCAGTTGAAGAAAAGATGACAGTTATTCTCAGTACAATCATCCCCATTTAAATCATAGTTTGAAAAAATAGATTTAAAATCATGTGTAAGGCCACTGAGACAGCATGCTGTTGTTGCACATAAAATATTAATATTTATAACAGTGCAAATACAAACACCATCAGAAACTCATAGTTCAGCATCACACCCCATGATATGGGTTAAAATGAGAGCCCATTTCTCTCCAACCCTGATGCCAGTTTTTTAGCTTATTTGCATAAGAAATTTTCAGGTGAATCAGCAGCATCCACAACTGAATGGAACAAAAAGTGTTGAACTTGAAAATTGTTTATGCGCGCGTGCACTTGCTAAATGAAGGCTGATTGTATAAAATGGTTAAAAAATTTTTTTTTTTTTAAAGTTTATTAACGAGCTGCAGTTTTATTACATCACGCGCTGGCACAGATGCAGTGTATTAACGCCACGGGTCATCAATAAGGTGCAGATTTGGTCCTCAATTTGTGTTTCCATCACACTTTTTCACAGCGCGCATCACGCGCTCAAACTCATCAAAAGTCAACAAGTTCCACAAGCAACAACTACGTATCCAAGTGACTGCTGCAGAACGCACGCGAGAGAGAGACGAGGCTGTCTCATGAGTGAGTGGGGAATTTACTGAACGTGGCACTTGCGGGAGTTAACACTGTATGCAATACCCGCAACCTCACACCAAATTTCAGGCCGTGTAGATAGGCAAGCATATATACAAATCATTTAGTAAGCAGAAATCCGAAATTTACCTTAACATATTAAGTTGCATGTAACGACCACAAACGGAGGAAAATAGCGGAGTAAAAGTACCGATACATCACTTAAAATGTACTCAAGTAAAAGTAAAAGTACACAATTCTTAAACTACTCAAAAAAGTACAATTACTGATAAAAACTACTTAATTACTGTAACGTGAGTATTTGTAATTCGTTACTTTACACCCCAGGAAACAGTGAATCCATATCAACAGGCATATGGATGGTCAGAAATACAGGCAGTGCTCAATGATCAAAATAGTCAGTCCAGACAGGCAAAAAGCAGTAATCCAATAAACATGATCCAAGTACACAGGCACAAGGGAGGGAATTTTATCAATTCCAATTCCACTTTTACTTATTGATTCAGATTCTTATTGATTCCCAGTTTTGGTTCTAAAGAAATTAATCAAACATTGATATATCAAACATATTCATTGTGTGTCTCTGTTTGCAAAATATTTAGTTGCAGCTGAGTACCATAAACAAAAATCAGCAAAACTGGAGTAGTAGGGATGTAACGATTCACTCAAATCACGAAGCCATTCGATTCACAATATTGGTTTCATGATATGATTTTTTTTTTTTTAACAAAATGAGAAAAATTGCCCTTTTATTATTTCTCAGACAAAGTTCTGCACATTTCTTTGTGAAATTGAAATATCTTTTGTCAAGTAACAAAAATAAATTGAAGCTTTAAAACAAATCCCAAATCAAATAAATAAATTAATAATACAAATCAAATAAATATATTCATGTAATAAAACCAAGGCTTTGCCTGTGCTCTTTCCTAGCATGGATTTTTTTGTTTTAAGAAATATCATGTCCGCATTTTCCAGCAGAAAATGCATTTGAAGCAAAAACAGAATGGTCTGACTTAGCTCTGACTAGCTTAGTGAAATTGTTCTACATAAAACTACATAACAGCAGGCGGGCTGAATGAGATGCAGATTCACTCTCTGACAGCAGGTGGTGCTTATGGAACAGCAGTGATACCGCATTTCCTTTGTTACCGCTGTAAACAAAGCAGCGCTGCTGACCCGTGTCTTAGATTATTCAATCTGACTGTAATATCAGTATCCCAGGGTCATCCAACAGTCTATATTGTTATCCCATGTTCATTAAAGCTATGATATAAAAGACTAGAATGCAATGATGATTTTTTTCACCAGTGGCTTTGTGGGAGTGGTTTTGCATTTCAAAATATCAGGGAGCTCCATTTATTTATTTCGTCGTGATGTGAAGCCGGCTCCATCTGTTTATTCGGCAGTATATAAAGCTTCAGATCTGGTTTTTTTTAACTTATTGGAGGTGCAGGACACCACACAGCAACTTTTTCGGCATTGCAAGGAAAAATCAGTCGTAATCATTACAAAACGTAAAGATCAAGCACTACACGCGTTAATTCGAATAGTTTGTTTTCCCCCACGGCATAAACAGATATGACGTTTTTGTATCACTTTTGTGATACAGTTGCACTGTAAAATAAATATAAATGAACAATTTCACATTTCCTAATACTTTACAGTAGGAAAATTACAATACATTTCTCGTAAGTGCTTTCATTTTCAGTTAAACCCTCAAGCTTTAATATTGGCGGAAAACTTTTTGTGTGAAAACAGGTTCTCATTGTGTCTCATTGGAAATTTAATGAAATACTGTAATCATATGTCCACAAAAATGTTGGAAATGTAAAAACAGTGCATAACTGGTGCCCATTGCATTCCCAAAAGCATGTGAAATGCACAACACAGGCGAAGATAGAGTTTGCTGCATTCACTGTAAACTTACATGCACAAGCTGATCATGTGAGCAAAGTGTGTGCTCTCTTTGAAACATGCAGTGCTGAAGGCTTGCTTGCAGGACCTTAAACTTGTTGCAAATGTCTGTGTCTTTTGTCTCTCTGGGACAAAGACTCTGAACATAGTGTGTCTGTAAATGTGTTTTTCCTCACATTCTAGAGACTCAGAATGTGATAGTCATATTTGCCATACCTCTCACATTCATTAGAATTGAGTATCTGCTGATAGCCGTTGGTACCCAAATGATTAGAGCACCCCTATAGTTTACATCCATTTCAAAACATAGTTATGAATGGATTTGGGTGGATCTTTGTGATCTCTCTTTATTTCACCCTGTCTGAGGAGTTCGAGTTTGTCAGCCTCTGGATTACTGAAATGATTATTAGTTGAAGCTCTACTTTACATTCTTTGATCTTTTTCTTTCTCTCAGGTTCTGGAGCAACAGCTAAAGAAAGTGAATGAATTAATCAGGGAAGATGAGCGGGTGTCATCTAATCCAGTGATGAAGCTGACATTTGGGAAACCAGAGCTTTTCCTGAGCTCTTTGCCCCAGAACTCCCTTATCCATAATTCATCCATCTGGAGCTGCAGGAGGAAGGTCTCGTTGTTGAGTCTGGCCCACACTGTGGAGCAAAACAATGGCCGGGACACTTTACCAGTGCTCTGGAGGTTCCTTCAAAGGGTAAGATATTAACGGCGGGTTTATCTGAAATTATTTCACTATAATAAAGCAGCATGGGAACAATATATATATAAAGGTAAACAGGTGTAGAGGAATCACAGAAAAAATAGCAGAAAAGTTACTTTGTACACTCTTTAGGAAACTTTCTTTTGGACATAAATTAGGATTACAGATTAAAGGGGTCATATGACATTGCTTAAAAAGAACATTATTTTGTGTATTTGGTGTAATGAAATGTGTTTATGCGGTTTAAGGTTAAAAAAACACATTATTTTCCACATACTGTACATTATTGTTTCTCCTCTATGCCCTGCCTTTCTGAAACGCGTCGATTTTTACAAAGCTCATCGGTCTGAAAAGCGAGGTGTGCTCTGTTTGGCCAGCTATCCAGTGCGTTGTGATTGGCCGAATACCTCAAGCGTGTGACGGAAATGTTACGCCCCTCACCATACTGTGCTGCCCTGTCCGGCCGGAGCGAGGAGACAAAAACATGAAAACCTATTATAAACCAGGCATTTATTGCATCCAGTGGGGACATAATTACTGATTATAATGACTTATACTGTCTTTTTACGCATTGCGTTGCATCGTGCCGCGTAAACATAAAACCATGTCTGCATTTGTGATCGGAGAAATGACAAACAACAAGCGCTACTCTACACTGCTCAAAACTCTCGTTTGAATCGTCAGTGGCATATCCTTTAAATGAAACCGTACTTACAGTCTGTGAGTCAGAACAGCCCGGCATTGTAGTCTACTCTCCCGGATCAGGAAACAGTCCTCCATAAAATTGTGCTGCACACATCTGAATATTTGTGTTCTGGAACAGTGTTGTAAATACAACTTAACCACTGATTTCTAGTCGTGTCCTCTTTTGGAAGACCAAACAAAGTAGTTTCTCTTTCACAACGAAGCACACAGCGTCTTCACGACATGACGGCGGCGGCAGCAACAATAAAGTTACGCCTTCTTTCTTTGCGTGAACATTTGGGCGGCGTTATGCAAATCTTCCCAAACAGTGACGTAGACATGTGGGGGTGTGTTTACATGCACATTTTAGGAGGTGCGTTGATGTCCGAATATCTCTTTGGATTTTGAGACTTTAGTCTTTGCAACTTCAGGGATCTTATCTATGCAATCAGCTTGTAACACTCCAAAGAGAAGGAAAACTTGAAATCGCATCATATGACCCTTTTTCCAAACAAGTTAAACCTAATATACAGTTGGATGAACGAGCATACAATGCATGTTATAAGAGTGTGAAATACACCAATTAATAATGACTTAACCCTTGTGTTGTGTTCAGAACCCTTTCACACTAACGAGGTTACAGAGCAAAAATTGCTTATAAATCACTCATTATGCTATATTATCACCAAAGATTGGATTCAATCTTTTTGTCAACTTCTTTTCTTTCATTTAGGACTGGTTTTGTATTTATATTTGCATCTGATTAATCGTAGGCCTCATTTATCTGAGAGTAGGCACCTCATTTTTTTTGTGAAAAAAAGCATTATTTATGAATAATTTTTGCAATATTAAATAAAAACTGAAGAAAATTTGCACTGTTTATCACACTAGTGTGCTTTAATGTTTAATCAGGGAGTTTGTTTTGAAAGGCTTTTATTTTGTACAAAATGGCACAAAGTCACACTTGTGGTGTTCCCGGTCAAAAATGACTGGCCATTCAGAGTGAATGGGAAAGATCACAAAAAAGGACCTTTATTTTGAAATGCTTTTATTTTCTGTAAAGGGGCAAAAAGTAACACTTTTGCTGTTCCCTGTCAAATCTGAACATTGTGGCATACGAGAAAGAACACTAACATTAAAGGGTTACTTCACCCAAAAATGAAAATTCTGTCATTAATTACTCACCCTCATGTCGTTCCAAATCCGTAAGACCCCTGTTCATCTTCGGAACACAAATTAAGATATTTTTTATTAATTCTGAGAGCTCTCTGACCCTCCCATAGACAGCAATGTAATTACCATGATCAAGGTCCAGAGACGTAGCAAGGAGATCGGTAAAATAATCCATGTGACATCAGGGGTTCAACCGTAATATTACAAAGCTACGAGAATACTTTTTATGCGCAAAAGAAAACAAAAAAAATAACGACTTTATTCAACAATTTGTCTCCTCCGTCACCCTGGTGCCATTTTGGAGAGTATCTACTGAACGCAAACAGTGTATGCTGTTTTGTGTCAGCTGCGTCACGCGGATACAATGTCTACGTTGTTACACTTTGATTTGAATGAAAACAATGTATCCGCGTGGATACTCTGTGGATAGTGGATTAGTGGATATTCTCCAAAATGGCACCAGGGTGACGGAGGAGACAAATTGTTGAATAAAGTCGTTATTTTTTTTGTTTTCTTTTGCGCACAAAAAGTATTCTCGCAGCCTTATAAAATTACGTTTAAAATTGCGTTCCCTTTTGTGCGTTCCTCTCAACAACGCAAATTTATCTTTTGCGAGAGAACGCAAAGAGTTTTTGCGGGGATGCACTAACATACATCTGACCAAATATTTTTTCCCTTCCCACCCCAATTTTTTTCACGTCAATCTGATTTTTTCATCACCATGTCCCTTTAGGGGCTCCGTACTAAAGCATTTATTAGTAAACTTTTGTCTGCTTTGTGAGAACATGAAAGCCTCAAAACCTGTTGTCATAATATTTTGTCTAGAAGGTGTGATGAAAGAAAGAAGATGAAAGAAAGATTATTTTGAAGCAGGGTGAAGCCAGTTGTGTGTGTGTGTGTGTTTGTGTATTGTGTGTGTGTGTGTGTGAGTGGTGTGTGTGTGGTGTGTGTGTGTGTTGGTGTGGGTGAGTGTAGACAAGCTAGATAGAACGAGAGTTAGCTTTTCTGATTGATGAAACTGATATTGGATCAGTCTCAGAGAAGGATTGAAATAGAAAACCTTGTTATAAGTAGCTCCGCCCAATAGTTGTGTGAGTGTGTGTGTGTGTTGTGTGAGTGTGTTTGAGTGTTTGTGTGTGAGTGTGTGTGAGTCTGTGAGTGAGTGTGTGTGTGTGTGTGAGAGAGAGAGAAAGAGAGATAAGAAAGAGAGAGTTATACTATCAGATTGATGAAATGATATTGGATGCAGTTCAGGGAAGGATGAAATAGAAAACTTGTAGTACTCCCAATATTGTGTGTATAATTGTTTGTGGAGTGTGTGGTGGAGTGTGTTTGAGTGTGTTTGTGTGAAGTGTGTTTGTGTGTGTGGTGAGTGTGGTGTGTGTGTTGTGTGTGAGTGAGAAAAGAGAGAGAGGAAAGAGAGTTATACTTTTTCAGATGTGAAAATGAGATTGGATGCAGTTCAGGGAAGGAGATAGAAACTTGTACTACTCCCATTAGTTTTGATAAGTTGTGTGTCTTGTGGTGTGTTCGTGGTATTGCCTCATCCAAACATGAACAGGCTCTCAAGGCCTTTTTATGTGTTTCAAGCATCATCGTACAATGTAACGTGAAAAATGATTCACACGCTCCTGAACACCTAAGCGTTTCGGCAAGTACTTTTATCTTTGGTCCCATTCACTCATCTGAATGGACACCAATGAACACCCACCATTTTTTGACTTTGTGCCATTTTGTACAAATACAAGCTTTCACTACAAGTCTCCCTGATTTAACACTCAAGTACACGAGTGTGATAACAGGCAAATTGTTCTTTCTTCATTTTTTATTTAATATTGTAATATATCATAAATAATGCGTTTCACTCAAAAAATGAGGTGCTTATTTTCAGATAAATGAGGCCTACGATTAATATATTAAGCAAATATAAATACAAAACCAGTCTTAAATGAAAGAAAAGAATTTGACAAAAAGATTGGATCCAATATTTGGTGATAATATAGCATAGTGAGTGATTTATAAGCAATTATTTGAGGGAGTTATTTTTTGCTCTGTAACATCACGGGTGTAACAAGGTGAAAAATCTCCCTAGAAAAGTATGAAAATGATAAAAAAAATTTAGAAGTAGTTATAACCTTTGTGAACAAAGTCACAAAATTTCAGTCCAATGCGATAACATTAACTAGTATTTTCGGGGAAAAACTAAATTTTTCAGAGCAAAAAGGACCCGAACACGGGTTTTAAATGAGGATTATTTTGATATCAAGCATTATATAGATGAGGTTAATTTAACTAGTGGTTCAATCATGAGGCATGCATAAAATAGTTTACAATATGAAAGACAATATACAAGAGTAATTATATATACCGTGTCCTGGGAATATGCTTGTACATTCATAGAAAGGTTTGTCAAAGAATTAATGAAAATAAGTAATTTTTAATGGGCATTATGTGTCTGTTTCATAGTGAATTAAGTG
Organism: Sinocyclocheilus anophthalmus; assembly: GCA_018155175.1. Lineage (NCBI taxonomy): Eukaryota > Metazoa > Chordata > Actinopteri > Cypriniformes > Cyprinidae > Sinocyclocheilus > Sinocyclocheilus anophthalmus. The sequence goes on along the minus strand of JADLZN010010675.1, from coordinate 321,647 downwards.
AGTGTCAAAAAAATTATCTCTAAATTCCATCTTATGCGTCTTTGCTGCCATGGTAACCAGATGCCTGTGCTACATCTGGGGTTAGCAGCAGTTCAGGGGAGGCTTCCATAAGACTCTACTCTCATGGTTTTCTTGTTGGGTGAGGAGTGTTGTGGATTGTTTGTGAAATATAACAAATAATTGTGTATCTGATCTAGCCATTACACTTTATTTTAGGAAGCAGAGTTACGACTAGTGAGGTTCCTTCCTGACATCTTGGTTCTCCAGAGGGATTTGATAAAGAAGTTCCAGAACATGACAGACCTAACCTTCAAAACCATAGAAGAGTTTCTGGATAGCCATAAAGAAGGTATTAGCCATATTTTAGAGAATGAAGAAGTAATTTGCCATGACTAAATGTTGTCTTGGTGCAGGGGTGGGCAACTATGGCCCTTGAGATTCAGTTTCCTGCAGAGTTCACTCCATCCCTAATCAAACACACATGATCAAATTAACCAAGGTCAAAATCAAGAGTTTGATCAGTCTGGATTTTGATCTCTGCAAGAAAGTGAATCTAAATGGGCAGTGTTGTCCAGCCCTGTCTTAGGGTCAGTGTGAGGATGTTCATGGTTGATTGATGATAAATTAATTGTTAATAATTTCAGCAAGCTTGTTGATGGGTAATTTACCCATTTTTGTGAAAAAGTGTTCAGCAATCATGCAAGCATATGACATTTCTCTATAAATAATTGTTCACTGTAAACCCAGTAATAGTGCCATATTTTCAACCGACAGCTTCACTAGCTTGGTATAAAAAGTGCATAAACATCTTCTTGTCAACATGGAACCAACTCCGGGTATCTCTGGCTACCACAGGTAATCCAGCCCCTACTTACTAACCCTGTTTCAGACTACTGTTGAATCCTTTCTTGGGCAGATGAGCATTGTTTTCTGTTTTCTGTTGACAAATGAAACTTCTTCTGTCAGGAGAGATAAAGCTGCCGGCTGAATACACTCAGGAGGATCTGGGTTTGGACACTGACCTGCAGGTGCTGCTGCCGCAGAGACGTGGTCTGGGCCTGTGCTCCACTGCCCTCGTCAGCTACCTCATCGCCCTTCACAATGACCTTGTGTACACTGTGGAAAAACACACCGGAGAGGAGTATGGGTAAGGAATTCAGACGCCTTATGTCATTCAAGTGTGATAATTCAAGTGTGCAAACAAGAAAAATGACAAAATATACCATATAGAATTGAGATAAAACAAAATATTGTTTGTTGAGGTGTTGCTAAATATAAACATACAATATTAAAAAAAAAAGTTACATTGAGCAAAATGTGTTAGTATTTTAAGAACAATGCTGTGCAAACATACTAGTTTTAATGCTACTGCAGTAGGGAGGATGCATTCATTTGCGGTATTGTAATGTTTAGCTTTTAAATAAAACTTAACACATTCAGATGGTAGTACACAAATACGGACATGTATTTTAATGCTATCATTTTGCAGTTTTAAGGTGACATCACAGTAAAAGCAGTTTCAAGCATTTCATACAGTTGACAACTATTTTACAGCCGTTAGCTTTAGCTTGCAAACAAGACAGCCTGTGTAAAAATCTCTGGAGGAAAAGAAGCAGAAGAATGCTTTACTTCAATTTATTGAAGCACAATATTAAACACTTTAGTAGGCTTCGAGTCAGGCAAGTCAAAGTCCGGGGCAGTCCACCAGTAACCAAATCCAATCCATATGACAAAAGATGGGCGAGTCTGGCAAACAGAATCCCCGGGAAAATCCAAAGTCTATATCAGTCCATTAGGTCAGCAACACGTCAATCCAGGATCAGTGAGTTCTGACGAAAAACAGGTAACCATAACAGAACTGGGCAGAAAGAAAATAGATTAAATAAAACGAAAACCAACTAAATAATAAACAAAAGAAACATACTAGAAAGCGACAAAGAAACAGAACACACTGGCAAAAAACAAGGAAAGAAACAGAATAGATATAGGAGAGAAATCCAGCAATAAAAGAAAACCGTAGTGAGCAGTAATGAACGATCGCCCTGATCAGAAAAAACCATCAGCTGTGCGCGAACGCAATTGAAAGAACAAAACAAAAACAAAAAGATCAAACCAGAGCCCTGACAGTACCCCCCCACACACAGCCCTAAGGTAAACAGGCCAGGTGAATTTAACCTTGTGGTTAGTCAAAGCGGTCAAAGGGACCGCTACCGGACTAAAGTTCCTGATGAATAGCCGATAGAGATTGGCGAAACCCAGGAACTGTTGAAAACTCTTCTTTGAGTCAGGCACCGGCCAGTTAGAGACGGCTCTCAACTTCACAGGGTCCACGCGAATCCCCTCCACCGAAATGATGGACCCCAAAAAGAAACCGACTGAGCATGAAAGGTACACTTCTCCGCCTTAACAGATTCTCAAGTAGCCGCTGGAGCACCTGCCTGACGTGCCAGATGTGCACCTGGAAGGAAGGAGAGATTATTAAAATATCGTCCAGGTACACAAAAACAAATTTATTGATCATATCACTCAGCAAGTCATTGACAAGACGGAAGACACTTGGAAGACCGAACGGAAGAACGAAAGCTGAAGACATAAGAGGCAGGGGGTACCTGTTCTTAACAGTAATGTCATTCAGCCCCCGATAATCTATACAAGGGCGCAGAGAGCCATCCTTCTTTACAAAAAAAAACCCCCAGCACCTGCCGGAGAAGAGGAGGGACAGATGATACCAGCAGCCAGAGACTCGGACAGATATTTCTCAATTGCCACCCACTCAGGTGCGGGCAAGGAGAAAAGATGACCACGAGGCGGGGAAGTGCCTGGGAGAAGATCGATGGAACAATCATACGGTCGATGTGGTGGAAGAGAGGCAGTTTGGGACCTGCTGAAGACCGCCCACAAATCATGGTACATGACAGGAACCCGGGACAAATTGATCTCTTCCTCCTGAAACAAAGGAGAAGAAACAGAAGGAGCAGAAACAAGACTGTGTGCATAACAAAATGGACTCCAATTAGAAATAGAATTATCTGCCCAGTTAATGAGGGAACAATGTAAAGCATGGTTACCAGAGATAACTACACTCATCGGACGAAAGTGTCATAAGCTTGCAGCCAACTTTTAGCCAAGGATTAAGAGAGGAAAAGGGAAGACCCCTCTCATGAGCCCAATCTTCATCAATAAAACTCCCTTCCGCTCCCAAATCAATAAGTGCTGAGCCTTTAAAGGAAGTACCATTCCTAATGAGAGTCACCGGCATGAGTACGAGATCCTTGAGCTGGGGAAATAGAGGTTTCGCTCGCCAGAATTCCCCTGACTACTGACGAGTGTTGGCTTTTACAGGACAAGATGCAGCTAGATGACCATGCCCAACGCAGTACAAACAGAGGCCTTCAGACAAGAGTCTTTGTCTTTCTTTCAGAAAGACGCATTCTGCCAATCTGCTCCACAGTGGTGTAATGATCTCTGGAAGGAAGGACCCAAAAGCAGAAGAATGCTTTACTTCAATTTATTGAAGCACAATAATAAACACAGTAGGCTACGAGACAAATGATTCCAGACAGGAGTGTGGTCAAACAGGCAAGTCAAAGTCCAGGCCAGTCCATCAGTAAACAAATCCAATCCGTATGACAAAAGGCAGAGTCAGGCAGGCAAAACGGTCAGGCAAGGCGCAGACAGATCAGTCCAGACAATCCAAAGCTCACAGTTCAAACAGGCAGAAGGTCATAACAGCTGGGCTATCCAAAAAGGTGAACAGAATCCCCGGGAAAATCCAAACTCCGAAGTCGATAACAGTCCATTAGGTCAGAAACACGTCAATCCAGGATCAGTGAGCTCTGAAAAACAGGTAACTGCAACACAACCAGGCTGAAAGAAAATAAATTAAATAAAACATAACCAACTAAATAATAAACAAAATAAACAGACTAGAGAGCGGCAAAGAAACAGAACACTGTTTCTATTATACAGGTGACTATTTCTCACGTTCAAAATAACCAGGAACGACGTGTTTTTAGGAAATGTTGTGAAGTAAAAAGTATGATTTTATGCTTAGTAAAGTAAAAGTTTCCCAAAATAAAAATACTCAAGTAGATTTTTCAAGTATCTGTACTTTACTGAAGTACAGTCTTAAGTCTTAAGTCTTGTGTCCTCCAGCTACACGGTAAGCCCAGCGGACCTGACGGAGCTGCATGTGATCCGTTATGAGTATGAGCGGGACCTGCTGCCTCTGATATTGTCCAACTGCCAGTACAGCATGGAGCGCGGACAAGAAACACTGATGGAGTGCGACCTGCCCAAGATTCAGCAGCAGATCCTCACCCGCTTTCTACAGGGCAAACCGCTCATAACCCTTAATGTATGTCACAGTATCACAAGGGTTGAAAATACGTGCTCAGAGTTAAAACAGATGTTTTTTAGGAGTTGACAAACACTACAATAGATATGAATACTTTTTTTATTTTTTTTAATTCATATTTATTTGTGTAGGGTATTCCGACAGTGGTGAACAGACAGGACAGAAATTATGAGATCATATTTAAGGATGTGAAGGGCAAAGTTCCACAAGTAAGTTGCATTATTTGTTTTAGCATAATACATGTAACCAATACATCAGCTTAACAATTAAACAAGTTTGTTAGACATAGGTCTATAAAAAAAGCTTAGAAAATGCTCTTAATGAACATTTTTTACATTCTCTTTATATGCAACATAAAAAATGTATATTTATTTAAATCCACGTTTACAATGCAGAGATATATTTGTCTAGTTTCACAAGCCAAATTGTGATTTTGCATTCAAAGGAGTCATTGCAGGCTCTCACACAACACAACCTCGTGAAGGAGCTGCAGTCCTACAGTGACGTGTGTGAAGCGCTGTCCACAGTCGAGCTGGCTCTGGGGTTCCTCGCCATGACCGGAGGAGAGCCACACATGCAGCTGGCCACTTATTTGGAGGAGGTGCTACAGATGACTGACAACATTGCCCCACACGTCCTCAAGGTTAGTCATGAACACACGCTTGCTTCATTATTATCTGTGCAGAGCAGTGTTACTAGGATGCCATCTTCACTGGTATTAGGTCAAGTCAACCTTTTTATATAGTGCTTTATACAATACGGAAAAATATAGGGAGTCTTAACTAACTGTCTGGCAGTGTGTGACGCTTTAGTGAATGAGTGCTAATTGTGTGTGCAGGCATTCAGCCGGTGCAGTCTTAAACACTGTGTGGCGCTGTGGCAGTTGCTCAGCTCTCTGAAATCAGAGACCCTGCTGCGTCTGAAGGGGGTGAGACACTCAACACAGTAAACACGGCATTCTGCTTTGAGCTTTCAGTGAGTTTGTGTGTGATCATGCCTGTTCATCTGCTCTTCAGGACCCTTTTAAGGACATCAGTGAGGAGTACAAGCACCCTCTGCAGGAGGAACACAAGAGCCAGCTCACTAGTTTTATAACTAAGTCCAGCGCTGCTGCCTTCCTGATGGAGATTCATGAATTTCTGCTTTTAGTTCTGAAGAACCCAAAAGACACGCACACGTTCAGGCCTGACTGGGGGTAGGCAAAATTTGCTGTTTTGAATACAACATTGATCATTACTGTGATTCATTCAGAACAAATATATAGTTCAGTCATGAAACTCTAGATGGCGCATGCGACTGGTTGTTAACGTAACCGATCATATTCAGAGTTAAACGACTTGGCACAAGCTGATTGGTTCATGCTGCATATGCAGCTAATGAACTTACTGCCTTGCATTTATATGGCTGGTTAGCATTCACTAGAGATTCCTGCAGCTCACTTTCAGAGTTCTCTGAAACCCTCCACCTTCCCCAGCTCCACCTGTATAGATCTGCTACAGGGTTATTTTATATGCTATTTGTGCAGCAGCAGCATGTCTTAAATACTCACGGCACCGTATCTCCATATGCATTGGCAGTAGCAAGTTCCTGTACTTGCTTGCAGCAGCAGCAATAATCTACAAATAATTAGCAATAACCAACAGCAGCAGCATAGCAGATCTGTTCCGCCAAGACCAAATACATTAACACTGACATATCCATCACCATGCTAAAATGTACAGAGAATTGTCATGAATGAAGTGAGTTTTCGCTTTGGTTGTTAATGTACGTATAATTACCAGAGTACATGTGTATAGATGAATATAAATGTGGAAGGCAACACAAGGCTTATGTTTTTCCACTGTAATAAATACTTCCAAATGTTTCTTTTCTATTTCTGATTTCTATTTCTGATCTGACCCCATCTGTCAAGTGTTGGTAAATTAGCTTGTTAATGAATTATTTTCCCTCAAGTTACTGCCTTGAATCAGTCTGACAAATCCTTCACTAAATGTCAGAGTTGTATCAACATCTGACTCAGTGAACTGCAAGTTATCGTTCTTTCAGGAATGAAGCTGTCTTTGTGTACTCAAGGCTCATGAAATGTTACTTAATGTAATTTCTGACTGGTTATGAGGAACCGATCCTCGTCTGAGCCCCACTGTCACGTTTACATGCAGCCTACCAGCCTGTGTTTGTACTGCCTCTGTTAAACTGAGTATATGCGACTGTGTCATAACTGATTGATTTCTGTCTGTCCTCCAGTCTGAAAGAAACGGTTGTTCCCTACATGGATGGTAAAGGTCTGGACGTTCCTCCTGAGGTGGACGAGTTCTTCCCTGAAGACATTCTGCTCTCGCAGTGCATCGACGCGTGGAAGTTCTCTGCTCTTCTCAGACGAGAGAGAAATCAAAGTTAATCATGGATAAAGTACTTCCGTGTTCTGACCCAAACACTCTTATTAGACAAAGCTTAGTTTTGATTTACAAATGATATATACATGCTTACATCACTCGCTCAGTACAGACCTTTTAAATCCTTGGCTTTTTTGGCATATTGGAGACTTCACTTTCTCCACTTATATGCAGCACTGTATACTGTAATATTATAGTCATAATCTGTCAAAGTATCTCTCTAGGATAGTTAGCAAGTGTAGTACAACTTGTTACACCATATAAAAAGTTTTTTTTTAAAAATGTGTTTCCTTGATACTCGAAGTACATATAAACTCATCTAAGTCCCGACTCGAGGACCGTTAACAAACACATCCCACTTTCTCCCTGTCTGTCTGTCCTAATGGAATAAAGCCAATACATAAATAATCTTACAAAAAGGGAATAAAAACATTTTAATCCCAGACCTCAGCACGCTTATGTTCATTTTAAATAATGTTTTTGATTAGTAAAAATGTCATTGCTTTGCTTGGTGTAGATTAAAGGGTGTCCAATACAAATCATTTTCAGTTTTTTTTCTTTCATTTTATGCTGGAACAGTGCTGCATTCAAAATGTTTTTTCCTGTGATTTAAATGGATTTGAATAAAAATGATACATGTTTACCTCCACTTCAGAGCGGGCATGTTGTGTCGTTTGTGAACGGCAGATATGGCAAGTTCTTTCCATGATGTAAAAGGTCATCGTAAGCATAAAAGCAGAAGGTCGCTCCCATAGGTCCATATAAAATATGACTCACAAATATGAGATTTACAAAACAAAAATGTAGCTTTTACTAAAAATATATTTTCTCACCCATTGAAGCATTTGAAGGTTTAAATCCAGGCGTTTACAATAGTAAAAACACTTTCCCTGTAATGTGTCATGTTTATCAAAATAGAACTGGGGAAAATGTCTATCTGTAATCTGACTACATAAGTGCCTTTTTGCAAGATATGTTATTTTTTTATATAAATCTGGCCTAACGATTGTGTTTGCCCCAAACCTCAGCACTGCTGCTAAACCACTATTAACAGCTCATAAAGCCAGCCTAATTTGGGCAATAGTAGCAATGTGCAAGGTCTGAAATGCAACAAAGATTCATTAAAAAAAGCTCCCAAAATGTAAGATATGAATTCCCTCTGTAAGAATTCATATTTTTCTCTTTATAATGTAATAGATCAGCAATATCACACAAGCAAGAGTGCTGCTTTCTAGATCATCAGTATTCCCACTGTCCCTCATGAGTTATAATAACTCTCACATAATGCAAATGTAAAACATCACTGGTCCATTCTATAGCCTGTGTTCTGTGTTTGTTAACTTTAGTTACGTGTGCCTGCAACTTGATGGAGCTTATTTTGTGTTGTGTCCTTGATGTACACGACCAGTCAAAAGTTTTTGAACAGTAAGATTTTTAATGTTTTTAAAGAAGTCTCTTCTGCTCACCAAGCCTGCATTTATTTGATCAGGAATATAGCAAAAGCAGAAATATTGTGGAATATTTTTACTATTTAAAACAGCTGTTTTCTAGTGAATTCTCGGATAAAAGGTAAGGTCTTTTGTGATGCGCAGCTGTATTTTCAGCATCATTACTCCAGTCTTCAGTGTCACATGATCTTCAGAAATCAGTATAATATGCTGATTATCACCGAGCAGTGAGCAGGAACAACACGCATGTCATTTCCTCAGTCGTTATTGCTGCCTCTCTCCACTCTGGCTCACATTCTCACAAACGTGTGTTTCTTTTCTCAACTGAAGTAATATTTCCTGGCAAATTCACAAATCCCACTTTATAAGGAAAAACTTTGGCCAGTCCATTTATAAATAACATAATTAACCTCATTTTGCTTTAAATGTTTGCCAAAATAAGCACATGTTTTTATGTCCCATGTGATAGATTTATGAACTGTTTAAACGTTTAAAAAAGACTGATTTCTAGATACCTTTAAAAAAGTATAATGATATGAAATTTGAGATGAGATCGGAGACAATGAGACCATAATTACGAGCAAATGAATTTGTGTTACTGATCAGTTAATGAATATCTGCATTTTTTTATCTTGTACTCAGTGAGACTAACTAAAGACACTAGAGGCAAATATTTATGAGATGTATCTAAACTTTTAGTGGATTGGGTTTAAACATTTCAATATATGTAATCCCTGGATCTCTTTCGGTAACTAAATCTATTAAATAACAAAATATTTCAGTTTGTAGCAGAAGCAGAGATCATGTTGAAGTAACCGTGCACTCATAGTTACACCTTTACACCACAAGAGAGCAGTACATAACTAAATATTATAGTCTTCTCAAAGCTGCCTGTGTATGTAACATATAGTAGAGTAGGCTAGACCAGGAGAGATCACATTGTTAAGAATTCTTATTATAACTATCAAGAACAGTTAACACTATGTTATATCCAAATCCCAAACTCTTTCCCTCAAACACATACAGTACAAACTAGTGCCTGCACAAAGTGTTTTACTATGTACTACTGTACACCCAAAGCGTTTTACAGTCATATGAGGGGTTTCTCCTCAACCACCAGCAGTGTGCAGCATCCACACTTATCACACCTTTTGATAACTCGCATTACTGACATGAAGTATGTAATGCAGTCTGTCCAGTGTGTTAAGTAATGTCAGTGTATTTTCTAATGTGACAACTCTATGGCTGATTTGAAACATGCATCTTGCATTGTTTGCTTTTGAATGAACTGATATTTAAAAGTAATAAAATGAAAGATGATCATACTGTTGAGTTTCAGCGATTAGACCAAATATCCTCATTGCATATGACAAAGTGTTTTGAAACAATGAAGGTATATATAACTGTAATCAAAGTAAGCTAGCTTGTTTTGAAAGATTGACTAGCTGTGTAATTTTTGCACTTTTTTGTCATTATGTGTTTCTTCTGCCATTCTATTACAAATATGTGTTCATTGCTGTGAGAGCATTAAAGGCTCACAAATCACCAATGTAAGTCACACTTTGGCTGTTGTTTATGGATTCACAAAGTTACCCGTTTTCGTCTTCCGCTTATGTCACGTTAATAATTTTGATTCATGTGTTCTCGTGCAGCTGAAGGTCATATTAATGAAGTTTAGTTTTCTAGAGCTGCTGGTTATCTGTGGGCTGCCGGAAGGGATGTGATACGCGTGTCTGTCCTCCCGCTGTGCTATCGCAGACTCAGGGCCGTGTGTGTCTGGAGGGAGTGAGTGAGTGCTGCTGCTGCGGGACACTGTGATAAACTGCTCTGATAACTTACAGCTTCCACTATGATAACACACAGAGCACACACTACTACTGAACCCAGCGGCCCCAAGTCACCTTTATTTATATAGCGCTTTTAACAATACAGATTGTGTCAAAGCAACTGAGCAGCATTAAATAGGAAAATAGTGTGTCAATAATGCAAAATGACAATAGTAAACACTAAATTTTCAGTTAAAGGCAGTTCATCATTGAATTCAGTGATGTCATCATCCAGCTCAGTTCAGTTTAAATAGTATCTGTGCAATCAAGTCGACGATATCACTGGAAACTAAGTGTCTCCAACTAAGCAAGCCAGAGGAACCAGAACTCCATCGGTGACAGAATGGAGAAAAAACCCTGGGAGAAACCAGGCTCAATCGGGGGGCCAGTTCTCCTCTGACCAGACAAAACCAGCAGTTCAATTCAAGGCTGCAGCAAAGTCACATTGAGCAGAGGACTCATCTGGTTCCTGTGGTCTTGTCCCGGTGGCCGTCTAGGAGACAAGGTCTTCACTGGGGATCTGTCTCTGGGGCTCATCTAGTTGTCCTGATCTCTGCTGACATTCAGGGCTGTAGAGGTCCTCTCTAGGTGCTGATCCACCATCTGGTGGCTTACAGGACCTGGAACAAATGTTCCTGTCTGCCTCCCGAACAATGTTAGGTAGGTTATTCCAGAGTTTGGGCGCTAAATAGGAGAAGGATCTGCCGCCCGCAGTTGATTTGGATATTCTAGGTATTATCAAATTGCCAGAGTTTTGAGATCGCAGTGGACGTGGAGGACTATAAGTAACAAGAGCTCGTTCAAATACTGAGGTGCTAAACCATTCAGGGCTTTATAAGTAATAAGCAAGATATTAAAATCTATACGATGTTTAATAGGTAGCCGTGCAGTGTTGACAGAACCGGGCTAATATGGTCATACTTCCTGGTTCTAGTAAGAACTCTAGCTGCTGCATTTTGGACCAGCTAGAATTTGTTTATTAAGCATGCAGAACAACCAACCAAAAAAGCAGAGAGAGCTTAATACAAAAACTATATTTAAAAGCAAAAGAGTTACATATACAGTAAATAAGAGAGAGTTCTGCACGTTTTGAAGCTTTTAATACAAAAAAGCTAATAAACATAATTATATATATATATATTAGATATATATTAGTTGTCATAGCAAAAATCTATATCTAAATGTCATCTTTCACAAACATAACTATGGAAAAAATTTATTAAAGGCTGGTCAGAAAATTCTATGCAGTAAAATAATTCATCAAACAAAAAAAGATAACATTCAAAAATATGAAACCACTGGCCAAGATACGTCTCTCTAAAGCAAATGCAAATAGACCCCCAAAAGCATCAACAGAAAATCTGTCCAAGCAACAAACAGGACCCAACCCAGAATGGAACGAAACTAATCCTGAAGATGGAACAATCACAACTCCAAAACATGAGGTCACTCAAGAAACTCGAAAGATAAACAAACAACAAGAAGATACCAACTACATAGCATCGAAAATTCCTAAGAACTCCAAACAGGGCATCATTGTTAAAGAAAGGAAAAAACTGGTGCAGTCCCAAGCGAGCACAAAAGAAGACAGCACGAGGAAGAACCGGAGAAACATACACCAACCCAAACCACTAGAACTCCACAATTTATCACAGAAAGCAAAGTGGTCAGAAATCTAATTCCAGAATACATGATGACTAACCAACCACGGACTACAGAAATCTGAACAACCGAACCCAACACCAGGGGAACAGACATTCCCAGCCTAGAACTCGATTCTCTGCCACTAACAAGCCCAGTCAGGCTAAAGGAGGACACTGGTAAAAGTATCCTGTCCACAGAACAGCATTTTGGGGACAAATACAGTAACTGGCCTTTAACACCTAAAAGACTCATTCTAATCACTGGAGATTCGAACATCAGCCGCCTGCCCAAAAAAAGAGGATGACAGGATTCAAATGCTCAGTTACCCTGACGCACAATTAGCACATGCATATAATTTGCTCAAACACAGAGCGGGACTAACAGCACTTGTTTGTTTGTGTGTGTGTGTGTGTGTGAGTGATGTGAGTGAATGGTGAGTGAGTGAAGTGAGTGGTGAAGTGAGTGAGTGAGTGAGTGTTGTATGTGTGTGTGTGTGTGTGTGTGAGGCTCTCATGCTAATAAAAAACCCCACTCATTTTAATTAAAAAAAGCTTCTGTCCAAAATCACTCATATGCAATGTGACTGTCACACCCTTGGTCTGCCCCTGTGTCCCCTGTGCTACGTGTGCGTTTTTTTTTATTAATAAAGACTTTCTTCACAAATTCCCATTTGTCTCCACTCTCCTTCACAGTAGCCCCTTCTCCCCGTGTTATTGTTTCCGTTTTTAGAAAGTGTTTTGTTTTCCATTCCCCGTTTCAAAATGGAAACAGCCGCAAGATTCGCCACCATAGCCCACAGAGATCTAATTTGTAGAATGCGCCGGGAATTCGGTGGATGACGCCACCATTAATTCTCTGTTCTGGCTTGGGGCCAAATACCATCGCCCCGTGGACCTCCCAGACACCACTGGACTGAGTTGGAGGGAAGGTATATTCCGGTGTCTGGAAAGTGTCCGGCCCCAATTCAGAACCAGCTCTGCGTCAAGACTGCCGTCCGCACTGTCATTAAGCCCACCGGCCATTCAGTTGTCCAGCCCGCCGGCTGCTCCAGCATCACGTCCGCCGGCTGATTCACTCCCAAGCCCTAGGATGACAGCAGCTATCTCCTTCACCTCACCCCAAAAGAGGAGAATGAGGAGGAAAAGACTGTGAGGACACCGCGTGAGTCCTCTCAGTGTTGCGGCTTCAGCCCTGAGCTCGCCCTCGAGAGGGCTACGTTCCAAATCTAGCCCGAGGAGGGCTCCTGTTCCCAGTTAGCCCAGGAGTGCTCCCTTTCTCAAGTTTAGCCCAGAGAGGGCTCCTGTTCCCACGTCCAGCCCAGAGAGGGCTCCTGTTCCCAAGTTTAGCCCAGAGAGGGCTCCTGTTCCCAAGTTAGCCAGAGAGGATCCGTTCCCAAGTTTGCAAGAGGCTCCTGTTCCCAAGTTTAGCCCAGAGAAGGCTCCAATCCCAGAGTGTAGTACAGAAAAGGCTCCAGTTCCCATGTCGAGCCCAAGGAGGTCTCCAGTCCCCGAGTTTAGCCCAGAGAGGGCTCCTGTTCCCAGTTAGCCCAGAGAGGGCTCCTGTTCCAAGTTTAGCACAGAGAGTCTCCTGTTCCCAAGTTAGCCCAGGAGGGCTCCCCTGTCCCCGTTACCCAGAGTGGGCTTCTGTTCCTGAGTTTAGCCCAGAGAGGTCTCCAGTCCCCGATTTTAGCCCAGAGAGGGCTCCTGTTCCCCAGTTTAGCCCAGAGAGGGCTCCAGTCACCGAGTCTAGCTCAAAGAGGGCTCCAGTCCCTGAGTTTAGCCCAAAGAGGGCTCCAGTCCCCGAGTCTAGCCCAGAGAGGGCTCCTGTTCCCCAGTTAAGCCCAGTGAGGGCTCCTGTTCCCGAGTTAAGCCCAGGAGGGGCTCCTGTTCCCGAGTGTAGCCCACAGAGGGCTCCTGATTCCCAGTTAAGCCCAGAGAGGGCTCCTGTACTAAGTCCAGCCTAAAGAGAGATCTATACCAAGTCAAGCCAGAGAGGGCCACAGTTCACGAGTCAAACCCAGACGAGGGCTCCTGTTCCACAGTTAGCCCAGAGAGGGCTCGTTCCTACGTCCAGCCTAAAAGAGACTCTATACCAAGTCAAGCCCAGGAGGGCTCCTGTTCCAAAGTCCAGCCGAGAGAGGGCCACAGTTCACGAATAAAGCCCAGCTCTGTCAGGCCGACGGAGGGCCTAAGAACCCGAAATTAACCCCAAGGACTTTTTGGGGGGGGGGGGGGGGATATAGGGCCTCCGGCCGTAGTGGCCAGGTTGAGTGGCGAGGCCAAGGCCACGGAGGCCACTCCCCATGGCTATGAACAATGTCTGCTCGCCATGGCTCTCTAGCCTGCCTGCTCCACCATGGCTCCCTGAGTTCCCTGCTCTGCCATGGGTCCCGGAATGGGTACCACCCTGGAGGCCGCCTGTCCCGCTTTGGCCTATCCATAGAGGTCTCCAGAGCGCCCACCCCCCCTCCATGTTGGAAGTTATGAGGCGTGTGGACGTGCCTTCCGGGAGGGGGAGGTAATGTCACACCCTTGGACTGCCCTTGTGTTCCAGTCTTGTTCGTCAATCCCCTGTGCTACGTGTCCGTTCCTTTGGATTAATAAAGACTTTCTTCACAAATTCCCCTACATCTCCTCGCTCCTTCACAGTAGCAGCAGGTCGTGACAGTGACATTGCAAGTTTGAACTGTTGGAAGCAAAATTCATTTTAATAGGTTCTCAATTATTGCATCAATAATTTTCAAATGCACATACATTTTAAACAGCAATAAAACATGAGCTCTCTTTTCATTTTAATTTGGTGAATTGAATGAAGTAAGGTATATTTTATTATTATTTTGTTATTCAGATAGACTCGTGTATCACAGTCTGATATTGTCACCAGATACTGTACTTTCTGAAGTAGCTCTGTAAATCATTTTATACAGATGATCTTAAAAATAATATTCATAGATCTGAGAACAGAAGTTCAAGGCTGCGGGTGTTTAAAACGAGCTGATAATCAAATAAGTATTTCATTTCCTCTTGAGCTGCACAGATCCTCTGCACCATTACATCAGCACATGATGGCTTTAGCACACGTGTTACACTGATGGGTCGTTCGTCTTGGTTTCATGGGTTCAGATAAATGGACATTGAGGACCCGACGCCGGCCACAGAGCTGTTTTAAACACGCACACATGTGCCTTCACTGCACTTTTATCACCTGTCAGTGTGACGGCCGCTCATTCTGCTCACTGTCTGAGGACGCCTGCAAACCTGGAACCACACTCTGAGAAAATCATCATCACACATCCTTCAAACACACACACACTGCGCAAGCAACCAGATTCATGACCTGAACTACATAAAATCCAATAGAAACTCTCCTTAAAAGACACAGAGATCTGAATGCCACAGTATCCCACCATGCAATTTATGAGTGAAAGCTTTTCTTGGTCAAGAAGAATGAAATAAATCTTCTTCAGCTTCTGCTCAATTAAAACATGTCCTTGCCAACAAAAGAAAACTTTTCAAGTGGTCCAGGAAAAGGGAGTATAACAAAAACTCTGGTAGTAAGTCCCGATACTGATTTAATGGCTTTGACTTTTCTAATTGACAGATTTTAATGAGCACTGAAGCACAGAGACAGTGTCTAACACATGTCATCTGCTGGTGATCACATGATCAGATCATGCACAATCTCTCAACATGAACCTGAGTCTGGAGGACAGCATGTGAGAAGAGCATTACACAATGTGCGTCATTCATCTTCACACAACCTTGTTCTGTATCATACACACACACCGAGAAGACATTGACAGGAGATTTATGTGAGGTCAGAGAGCTGGATAAACACACAGCAGAGGGGAGGAACTGCTGAGAAACAGTCCTGCTTCAGTGTCAAGGCTACAAACAGGAGAAGATTATAACCCAACACAGACCACGGCTGACACACACACACACACACACACACACACACACACACACACACTGTGCAGACAACCAGCACTCATAATCACAGGTCAGACCTGCTGAAACTTCATCAATCAGAATCAAGCCATTCTTACAAAAAACTAGTTTACTCAAGTGTGCTGTTAGTATACTTTTTTAAAACTGAAAATAAGAGAGTGTACTTACAGGCTATTTTATATGCTGAAAAGAGATATACTTTGCAAAATTACATTGTATACAAAAAGTCTAAGTATGTTTGGCCTATACTTATAGACTTGGTCTTTGATCAAGATATACCTATAGGGATAGTTCACCTTCATCATCACCTTCACCATTCACTTGCATAGTGGTTTTCTCCATATTATGGAAGTCAATGGGGACCAGCAACTGAAGGTCAACTATCCCTTTAAGAAAATAATTGTAAGTATGGTTTGTTGTTGTTTTTCTGTTTTTATAGAGTAGATGATTAAACACTTGATTGGCTTCTTAGGGGTAGTACTCCAATATATGTTTTACATGCTATTTTAGAAACTTAAATGCTCAGGTTTAAGAAATACCTTTACATAAGTTTACTTTCCTTACAAAATGAACTTTGTAAGTAATGTTCAAGTATACTTTATGCAGTAAGTATACTAATATCAGTGTACTAAGTATACTTGTAAGTGTACTATTTCAAAAGTTGGCCCACTTTCTAGTTTATAAAGTAAAATTCACTTATGAGTTTTTATACTGAAGACTACTTACAAGCTTTCATTAATTGAACCCATACAGTACTTATAGCTTACTATATATTATATATATATACCGTATAGTAGGGTGTTAGTTTAACTTAATTAATTAGTTATGAAAAAACAACGCAATAAATATTTAACGCAGTTAATGCAATGGCCCTGCCTCCCAGGAACTGTCGTCATCCGAACAGTTTCATACAGTTCACCGTTGACAAATATGATGCAAGGCAACAACTCCATAAATGCAGTTATGCCCTAAAATTCAAGATATTGGTGCAAAAATACCTCTGTATGTATTTTTGTCTCATATTAGTATCATACGATATCACACGAACAGGGAGAGCAGTAGGATATTACACGAAGTGCTGTTTGTCCCGAATATATCGAGTGCAAATGTGATTTTATACAACAGTTCGGTAAATAAGAAGTTGATGTTGTATTATGTTTTAAACACAATATTATGTTTTTGCTCAATTTTGCAAAGAATATATTACCTTTAAAGCCATAGCAGAATTGTTGCACGTCTTCGAGCAACACAGCGGTGTTTAGTTTCTGAATTAATCCGCATTTTGAACGAATCGTGTGAATCAATGATTCAAAGACCCATTCATAAAGAGAGTCATTTATTCCCGAATGAATCAGCCGTTTGAACGAATCAAATGAATTACATTTACCACCACCTGCTGGCAGATTTAGTATCTTATAGAGTATATTATTATTATTATTTATAATAATAATAATTATAAAAAAATAAGGATAGTGCACCCAAAATTTTTATTCTGTCATCATCTACTCGCGTCCCTCATGCCATACAAACCTTTCTTTTGTGGAACATAAAGAAGGTATTTTGAAGACTGTTGGTAACAAAGCTGTTTGGGTTACCAGTGACTTTCATTGTATGACAAAACAATACTGGATGTTCTCAAAGATATCTTCTTTTTATGTTCCACAGTTTATGTTAGTCCGTTGTAGCCTAAATGTTTATGTGTAATATATGTTTGTATTGAATAAATAATAAAATATTCTAAAGCTACAATGGAATGTCCACTGAACTTTCTCAGTTAACACAAAATATATTTAAATATCTTTTGTGGGTATTTTCACAGTCAAATTTATTTTGCGATTAATTGCGATTAATTAATCGAAACATCATGTAATTAATTAGATAAAAAAAATTTAATCGACTGACAGCCCTAATATATATATATATAAACCGTATATAGATGCACTTGTGTGGAAAAAAATTGGAGTACGTGTTCAGTAAAAATATCCATAATAACAGTTACATCCTACATTAAATATTCTTTATTCAATGTTTGAACAGTATATTCATGAACAGTATACTACTACTACATTAATATTAGTATATTATTGCATAAAATATATTCGGCAAATATACTTGAACTCTACTTGTTTACAAATTAGCTTGAAATATGCTTATTTTACTTTAAGCTGATGCTGAGTTTGAGTTGAATTGTAACAGCAGTGGTTCAGCCTGAGAACATTCACTGAACGCTAATCCAATCCCTCGCTGCTGACTCCAGCACAACCCAAGTGTGTGTAACACAGCTGAAGGCCTGAGGGGAGCGCTCTAGCTCCACCGCTGAGAGAAAATACAGACATCTAGACACTATCACGAGTCGAGTTACGTCACAACAGAGTCAGAGGTTATCAAGAGCCGGAGAGATCGCTGTATCTCACACACAGAGAGTCTGTGACGGACACAACTCCTTAACCAAGCCGGAGTGCATTCACAGGAGGTTATATCACAGCTGTTCTCGAGTTAGTGAATGACACACAATGTCTTCTGTACTTCACCCTCAGACCGTACTCTTCAAGAAACATAGAGTAAAGAGCTATAGGGTCACACTTTAGTTTGGGGACCAATCTCACTATTAACTACGACTTCTGCCTCAATAAACTCCTAACTTGCTGCTTATTAATAGTAAGGTGGGTATAGAGATATCTAGGTCTTCTAGCGGAAGGATATCATTTTGTGGTAATATTATGATTAAGTTGGGGCTGTTTTATAAGAGCAGTCAGACACATGATTGCATTAATATATTGCGAGTCATGTCTAACATTGTCATGGAACAGAAAACACTCTAAACGCAGATGAATGACAAACTGGAGGCAGTGATGCTGTTATTCCCCTCTACTCTAACGGTGCTCCTGTGCTTCATTAGACGATATTACCCACCCATAGGCTTTTGAGTCTTTCAGAAAGGATCTTGCAGGATGTCCTTCTGAGAGTTGAGAATCAAGTGCTGGTTTTCTCAGAGGTGGGTGAAGCTTAAAGCAGCAGCGGAGAGGAGCCGAGGTGCCATTAGCGGGCCGCACACAGCTGGAAGCCATCCCAGAAACATCGGCTCAAACCACATGTTCTCACACTTGACTCACAATGAGGAAAACACAGAGCTCATATTGTATCTGGCTTAGAGGAGTCACCGTGGAATCAGTAGAGGAGTAGTGCAGTTCTAGATGAACCTGCTGTTTTATGCAGAATTGATTGTGGATTTGCTAAGTCAGTGTTCTGTGAGCGTTACAAACTCCGCCGTCAGTTCTCCGAGGCATTCGCTCAGAAAGCCAAGAGCAGCGCATTATCAGTGCTCTTAAATTAGATGCATTTAAAGTCGTTGTAAAACCACATCAGTGCTTTTTTTACAACACGGACTGTGGTTTTTAATAACAGCTATTAGATATTTAATTTGTTGCAGAAATTGCAACGTTATATTGAAGTCGTGTGCAGTTCAAACCTGGAGCCGGGCCAGTTCAGATGGAGCGACACCAAACACACCGAGCTGCTTCAAATTTAGCTGCCGCAATGTTTTCCATTATCCACCATAAAGTGATTGTTTGCGTTTTCTTTAATAAAATTGTCCGTGAAGCACATTAATGGTGTGTGGCCGACCGCATATGACTCTGAGAGGTGTGCTAATGAAGTAAATGCATATCAGCAAGCGAGTTTAAAGTATCTTTGCTAGGTGAACCATGTCAGAAAGACTGTTATCTGAAATGCATGTGTTCAGTTTAGCTGTGTTACAGTGACTGAAGAGCAAGATTACAGCTACTCATTATTGTGTGTTGACCATGGTGAATTTCAGGCTTTCCTCGTGCATATCCCGTATCAGCGATTATTGCTGTGCATTGAGTTAGCGAGATCAGACGTCTGACGTCTATAAACAGCCACGCTGCTGCAGTCGTCTCAGCGGAGCTCTGACCCGGCTGACATGAGCCGTACGTCAGCACTGTTTGTACGGACTCAAACTAACTGCATGAGATCTACTGCACTGCCAAAGCTCCCTTCATAGAGCTGTACATTTATAGACCACAGCAGCTCCATACAATCCCACTGCAGCTATAAAACATGCACTTCTGTGTCAGAGCTGACATTGTATTCATTTTCCTCTGGATATGTCTGCTTGTAAGTTAAGAACATTAAAAGAAATATTAGGATGAAATGCTGTGATACTAAACAACAGCCTGAAATGCCAATTCCTGCTGGGAGTTTGTAAGTCTGTGTAAGAGTGGCCTTTTATTGTGGCCAGCCTAAGGCACACCTGTGCAATAATCATGCTGTCTAATCAGCATCTTGATATGCCACACCTGTGAGGTGGATGGATTATCTCGGCAAAGGAGAAGTGCTCACTAACACAGATTTAGACAGATTTGTGAACAATATTTGAGAGAAATAGGCCTTTTGTGTACATAGAAAAAGTCTTAGATATTTGAGTTCAGCTCATGAAAAATGGAGGCAGAAACAAAAGTGTTGTTTATAATTGTGTTCAGTGTAGAATAACTGACTGTATGATTGTTTTTCAGAAAAGCAAGTATGTGAACTCAGCATGTTTCTGCATATTTGAATGCTGTTTTTATGCTTTACAGCCAAAATCGTACATACAGCACCTTTAAACCTAACCAGATCACCAAACCTGTCACTAACCTTCCTCACCTCAATAGCAGCGAAAGAGATTTGGGTGACACTCTTGCGTTACAGTGTCCTTGTTACACATGTTACAAGTAGTTAATGTAGTAATAACATTAAATTGTGCATAATTACATGCATGCAACTCATCTTAAACCAAACTCTAACCCATAGTAAGTGCATGTTGTTAATTAATATTACTCAGTATTTAATTGTATAATTACACTGTAATAAAGACACCTTTTTGCAATACTGAACACAGTACGAACATTGACCAAACTTGTTTTTTTTTTCTAATGATGAAGTGAAGATTTCGACTGCTTCAGCTTGTACGATGTATCATTGCAATACTTTTACTCATTTAATCAGGAAATGTTTAGCCTAAAACAATACATTTTCATGAAACATCTTTAACTTAAAGCTGTGATGAAACGGAGATGTGGACGTGGCATTCAAAAACAGAGGCGGATGAACACAAGCTTGAATTAACTAAATTGCCCAAGTTTTGTTTAATAATCGGCCATATGAATATCTGGTACTTGTGGCCTGAGGTGGGCATGTATGATTTCAGGAAATAGCATCTTCAGATGAAAATAAAGAAGTTTTTCAGGCTTGACTGATCAAGTGTCCTTTAGGACCTGACATTATGAGGTTATGCCACGCTCGAAAAATCCACCACATACTTTATGGAAAGCATTTTATGTAAAGCAATGAAAATGATTAGTTTTCAGCGTCACCGCTAACAGGTAGCTGTCTAAACTAAACCCTGAACAGAAGCCTTATTGAAAGCGAGTAATCAACGGAAGCCATGAATGACAAACGCCAAAACCATTTGTTCCTAAGCTTCCGTGTTTATGACACATTTTTACAAGGAATTAATGACAACAAGCCCTGGAGTTATAGACAATTAGCGTGAACAGAGCACGGAGCAATTAGCAGCCCGTAGCGCAGCGCTGTCAGTGTTACGAGGTGAGTGACAGAAAACAGCATGCAGCGCTGAGGACAGGTGCAGTCAACCCTCTGATAGTCATGTGCATCGAAACACAGGCTCACAAACGCCACAAACACAGAGATTATGAGCTCAGCTACATGGACATGATATGAATGACCATGTTTGCAGTAACACTGAACTGTCAAAGCACACTCTACGTGAGAGTGTGTGTCTGTGTGTGTGTGTGTGTGTGAGGGTGTGTGTGTGTGTGTGTCCGTGAGAGAGTGTGTGTGTGTGTGTGTGTGAGAGAGAGAGAGACTGTGTGTGTGTGTGTGTGTGTGTGTGTGTGTGTGTGTGTGTGTGAGAGAGTGTGTGTGAGTGTGTGTTGTGTGTGTTTTGTGTGTGTGTGTGTGGTGTGTGTGAGAGAGACGCCTTGTGGGTGTGTGCCTGTGCGTGGGTGTGTGTGGTGTGTGTGTGTCTGGTGGGGTGGGTTTGTGTGTGTGTGCAAGTGGTGGGTGCGTGTTGTGTGGTGGTGTGTGGTGAGAGACGCGTGTGTGTGTGTGTACGCGTTTTTGTGACAAATGAGGAAAAATTTGTATAATGACACAGGTATGACATAGGTATTACAAGGAGAAAGTGACTTTTCAGGACATTACCCCATGTCCCACTTTTTTTTCCAAACGTTATAAAAACACAGAAGGAGTTTGAAAATCTAAAAATGTAGAAAGTTTCCTGTGAGGGGTAGGTTAGGGGTAGGGTTGGTGTAGGGCAATAGAATATACGGTCTGTACAGTATAAAAACCATTACACCTATGGAGAGTCCCCACTTTTCACAAATGTAAACCTGAGTGTGTGTGCGTGTGTGTGTGTGTGTGTGTGTGTGAGTGTGTGTGAGTGTGTGGGTGTGGGTGTGGGTGTGTGGGTGTGGGTGTGTGTGAGGGAGTGTGTGAGTGAGTGTTTGTGAGTGTGTGTGTGTGTGTGTGTGTGTGTGTTTGTGTGTGTGTGTGTGTGTCCACTGTGGTATTTTATAGGGTAAGTGTATAAGCATTACACCAGTATGGGTCTCAGCCCTTCCCAATGAATATTCAGAGTCATGGCACTAAAAACAGCCTGAGCAGAGCGAGCAGACAGTTCTGGACAGCTCATAAACCTCTCAGACAGGACTGAGGTGGACCGAGGCCATCTTTCCACCAGAGCTCATCTAATAAGCCTGCAGTAACACTAGTAGGTCACAGCAGCACAACCGTACAGGCAAATACAGCTCCTGAGTGCAGACGGCCTGCCACACACATCTCTTACACAGTCAAATAATTCTAAATAAAGCTCATGACATTTTTTTACTCTATTATTCACTATATTATGTACAATGACTACTGGAGATCCAGGGCCCCTCATTATTATTATATAATGCACCATATTCATGTCAGTACTTTTTGCCTGCCACTCTGAAATAAAATAAGGGACAGTAAGATTTTGAATGTGATTTGAGTTCATCTCTAGCATCTTTAATCCTGTTAATCAGATCAAGCTTGTAAGTTCTGGTCAACAGGCCAGCTCCTGGTTTTCCTTCGGTTTTGAGAACAGGCTGAAGTATTGGTTTGATTTTTTCAGTACAAATAGGCAGCAAATGTCTCTTCGACAGTTTCCACTCATGGTTTGCCATCTACGTTCTAATGGAAGGGAAAAGCTATCAATTCATAGTCCTCTTGATTAATTATTAAATTATTCAGTGTTACAGGACTCTATAAAATACTACTTTAGACTTGCTCGACAAAATTCTTATTTTGGTTGGCACAATGCAAACATTGCAGCATTACAACGTTACAACTAATGTCTGCTATGATAAATACATTATATAGCCCCAATGACCAATACGAGTCTGTGAGCATGACCTGCATTTTATACAGAGAACATACATCAGAACAATTCAAATGATTTGGAAATTGCAATTAGGTTGTTATATTCCTAAAATGCCATCAAAATGCCATCTATATGTATATATATATACAGTCTCTAGAGGTATATATATATACAGTCTTTATATATATACATATCATATCACCTAACCCCCCCCATATCAACACAACACAGGGTTTGTTTCTCGGACCCCCCCTTTCTGGAGTGTATATCACTACATTGATTTGATAAGTTCTGTGCAAGCCAATTTCATTCATTCAGTCATGCAGAAAGCTGGTCGTGTATCTAAAGCTCTTAGCTTCTTCTGAATCAGGCCTTTTGTTTATTTTGCTGATCTGAATCTTCAGCTCCAGAGCTTCGACCCTCATGCTGTTGCCATAGGAGCACACTCCTGGCCGCCCGTGGACAAGTGTTTGCTTTGGCAGTGAATCAGAGGTTGAGGGCGGTGGAGTTAGAGAGCTGGCGTGGGAGGAGGGATGTGATAGGGGATGTCTTGAGATACGGACAGTTTCTCAAGAAAAAGAGTGTTCAGAGACTTCCTGGGAGCTGGGGGAAGATCTCAAGGGCTTTCTGTCATGTTTACTGACACTAAAACACTGATCGTTTGCTGGCTCTTTCTATTATAAGCACTTTCCATCAACAGCTATACCAACACATTACTTGTGCTGTTACTTTGAAAAGAAAGAAACACTGTTTTTGCTGAGATCTGCATGGAAACGAATATAATTTTGCTATCCCTGACAAGTCAAACTGGTTACAGGTCAACTGAATCCAAACCAACAATCACACACTCAAACGCCATAATGCTAGTCCTTCACTCCCTTCGGAAAAACCTCTGGGATGGTTTTGCAGAGATTAACAATTTTTTTGCAGTGTTTGATTCTGGCCTGGAGTCTGGCAGCCCGTAGAATCATTTGGTAAAAACTTATACCATGGCAATTGCCATCTCTATCTCCCTCTATCAACCGCTTGTATGTCTATGCATATAATGTGAATTTGTATTTATTGTTTTGTCTCTAAGAGACATTTGCCATGTCATTTCCCAGTGTCAAGTTTGCAAAATCAGAACTCACTCTGGCCTTGGTGAATGAAAGGTTTTGACAAGATTTGTGAACGTCTACATGGCTTCCGCACATAAAGCACAGAGAGGAACTGAAGGTTGCTGGATGAATTCTTCAAGCTTGCTGGGTTTCAGGTCTAAAACCCAACAGCCTGGCCTAAAACCGGTCAACAGAACCATGCTCATTACAACTCCTGTCCACCAAACAAACATGTGCATTGACTTCCTGCATACTCTAGTTTTGAAACATCTACATTTTTCTACATAGACAGATGTGTGAGTTTTGCTCTCTCCCTAAAAAAAAACAAAAAAACATCTGTATCACATCCATCCGTCTATCCATTCCCCAAACCGCTCATCCTCGGCGACTGAGGTGTGAATGTAGACTTTTAACATTTCTCTTTTAATTCTAGGCAGCTGTTTGTCTTGAGAAGAAGAAAATCTTAGCTCTGACCATTTCAATTTGGTGCATTACTCCAGACACGTTACTGCAGATATGTTGACACCTCTGCTGATGGGATCCTAGCAGTCTTCCTCTCCAATAATGAATATCCTTCGAGTTGTCTCCATGGACATGGATCACTGTTACTTCAATGGTCTCAAATTACATTCTAATGGTGTCTACCGCAATGTATCTTACAATATTTGGGACCCAGCTGATGGAAAACATCCTCTTTGGTCTCTTGACATTTGTGTGCTGTTGCAGAAATGTTTCAAAGGTGGGGCAAAACAGGGGCCCAACAATTCTGCATCCCAGATGATCAACAGATGATTCCTCCTGCTGTTGACCTCTGCTTCCTGTAGAGCAACAGAACGGATATCAAAACCACACACACAGGCCGCATGGCAGTTGCCCGTCTGGAAACCAACCCTTGAGGCCAGAACTTTATTTGGAAACTTCCTCTGCTTTCAGGTGGCCTCAGGAGGTCAGAGGCGACACCCTGCTGAGGTGGCATGTCCAGAAAGGGCTGGGATGAAATTATGCGACAACTGATGCACCTTTCGATCATGGAAGGAAGCACAAAAGAGCTGGATGTGATTTTAAAGGAATGCAGAAGTAGGCATGAGCATCAAAAACAAGCAATGTGATCACTGGGAGGAAGTGAGTGTCCAAGCCCAAAATAAAGAGAGAGAAGCCAGATGTCAATGGGAAATGCTTATGGAGATGTCTGGAGGATGCTGCAATGTAGGGTGGGAGCTATACAAACAAATAAAACACTGTGATCTACGATAATAATATTAGTCAGTCAACAAAGACTTCCTAAGGTGACATTTTACAGAGGCTAGACTAGGTCAGTGTAGACAAGTTACATTCACTCATGACTCCTGACCTCTCAAGCTATGCATTAAATGTGGTATGAAACATTCACACAAGCGAAACCCATTCTCCTGTGAGCTCATAAGCATCCGGATGGATTTTCCTTAGGTTACCAAGGGGTGTCCTCATTCGGGACTTTACATTCTGTGGAAGCAGATCTCTGGAATATGACGGCGCCTTTGCCACATGTGTTCTCTTAGAGCGAGCCTCCATGAATTAAACATGATGCCTTAATAAAACAAGCTAAGCCACATCCACTGGGTTATCTAGCCCAACTTGGGCTCTTTTCCTGAGTGGGATGCTGTATCATGTTCCTGGAGGCCCTGTTTCCTCATCTCCACCCTCATCTTTGTCTAGACCCATTCCATCCTACATCCATTCCCGGGGGACTGGAGTCCAGATGTGTTTTGCAGCATCTCATGCTTTTCTGATCTCCCTCTTGAGGAACCTGATTGTCTGTGGAGATTGTGTTTCTGTCTTGTCCTTCAATCCAACAAACATGAAAGAGCTGCACTCCTTACGTTTTTAGGAATGAGAGAAGAATAATGGGACTGAAGAAAGGACAACCGTAACTGCACAGTGCTCTCGGCATGTTTGGATAACGAAGCAGGGTCTTTGTTTTGACCTCTGTGTCGCGCCTGAGAGGCAGGTCACGGGGAAAGATGAGTTCCTGTGGCTCTTGAGCAAAGCTGCAGTTGGGATGGTATGTCTCACAGCTCTCCTGGGTTCATGTGGATTTGTGTGGGCTCCTGGCGAAGACAAGGTTCGATGGTGAATGTTTTACAAACATATGCAACAGACAGTAAAACCAGCTTCGGTAGGACTGGTAACTACGGAGGAGAATATCACATGTAAGTTAGTTTGAGAGCCCAAAAAGACAATTTTAGTTAGAATGCACCAATAAATGTTGAGTATCTTGTAATATCAAGGCATGTGTATATGCGAGCATTATCAAAGCTGACCCAGTGATCTTTCACGTCCATTATGGAGCTCTTACTAGTTTTCTCATCATTCTGTCATCATTCTGAGCACTCCATTTCATGAGTGAGCCCACCATCTCCAGAAAGCAGCTGAGGCCTGTCATCACAGGTCCCTATAAAGTGAGGTTAACCGCACGTGAGGCTGATTACCAGGGACTGCACAGGGTTTTCCTGAGTTGTGAGTGAAAAGAAATCGTACCCAGGGTTCTCTTTAGGGGCAATTTCACTTCAGATGACCTGTACTATTTCAGATGCCCTAAATGCTTAAATCTATACCCTTATGTGTGTGTTGCAAAAAAAGCTCTGACTCAGCTTACAGGCTAATGTAGAGTTTTGATTCTTCAGTGAAGCCTAGAACTACACACCAGCTGGGTTCCCAGAAGACAGCTCAGCTTGCAGGAACAATCACAGTCTGCGGAGCTTTGGGTTGAATGAAGTTTCCATATCATGTGAAGCATGCAACAATTAGAAGGATTGCAGGATGTAATTAATAGTATTCATGTCAAGTTATACGCTGCATTGATCTTGGCAAGTAGGACTTCAGTGGAGACATTTAGTCTTACTATAAAGACACGTATGATGTTCTTCTGTGTTCTAGTTCCACTGCATCTCAGACATGCTGAGATTCTCAAAGCTTCAACTATCAAAAATAGTCAAACTAATATTTCAAGATTTTTGGGGGATCCCAAAGTTATATTCTTCATTATCCAACATCAAATGGATTTTTTAATTCCTTGCCAGTCACATTTGGCTTGCACACCAGGGGACTGAAGAGATTAAGTACTACTGTACATACTGTACGTATGGCATGACTTTCATTTAACTTTGTCAAACGGCTTAAAGGTGATATGACCAAAATCTTAATGGCAGTGATACACAAAAGCAAATAGTAATTATGCTGGCTTGTTACTGCAACAAACTGTTATAAATTGAACAAAAACGTACATATTTCATAATCTTTCATATCACCGCATAACAAATTATAACTCACACTTAGTATAAGTAGTATAAGTATAGCAAATCTTAACTGCTTTTATTATTTATGTTGTCACCATATGTAAACTATACTATCACCCAGCTCTAATCTACTAAAAGTGGACGATTAGGTCGGCACCAATCACCTCGTGGGCAGCATGCCGACATATAGTGCTGTTGTGTTTCGAGCGTCCCGAGTTTGAATCCTGGCTCGGGGATCTTTCCCGATCTCGCCCCCCTCTCTCTCTCCCAATTCGCTTCTTATTACTATCTAGACTACTGTCTACATCCTATCCTATCATAATAAAGGTAAAAACACACACAAAAAAGTGGACGATTAGGTATTAAGGTACTAAAATCATTAATATCACAAATTTCTTTAAAACTGCTTTTAAGCAATGTGTATTGTTAAAAATGTTATACAAATAAAATGTACTTGAATTTAGATAAAATCCAGAGAGTACTCAGTGGGAATGTAAGATATGTACTTCCCAAGTCATAATAGTAACTTTTTGAATTTTTACATACTTTGTGTAAAAAGGAGCAAAAATGGGTGTACCCAGCGGTTTATCATTTTAACTGTTTATTTTTTTTAGACTGTTATTGTAGAACATAGCACATTGTTATTTCCATGGTGACCCGTCAGTCTTCCCAGTCACAATAGCGCTGCATGATTCATGCATCATTTTATTTTATTTTAATTAAAATTTTCATAAACTGGCCCCACTTTATATTAAGTGGCCTTAACTACTATGTACTTACATCAAAAATTAAGTACAATGCACTTATTGTGTTCATATTGTATTGCAAAACACTTTTGCTGCTATTGAGGAGGGATATGGGTGAGGTTAGGGACAGGTTTGGTGGTATGGGAAGGTTTAAGGGTGGGTTAAGGTGTAAGGGATGAGTCAACTGTGTAATTATAAATGTAATTACAGAAATTAATTACAGATGTAATTACATGCAGGCATTTTTAAAATATAAGTACAATGTAAAAACATGTATGTGCACAATAAGTGCATTGTATCAAATTATTAATTTAAATGTAAGCACATAGTTGTTAAGGCCACTTAATATAAAGTGGGGCCAATAATGATCACGTTAGTTGATTGGTAAGTTATAGTGGACTTTGGATGTTGGATGTTTGTTGACACTGGATCACAACTGGGGGGTTGGAGCCTGTCGGACTCACAACATGTAAACTCATCTATTAATATTAGGATATGTAGCTGGATCATCAGTTAGATAGTAACACTTTAGATTAGAGAACACACATTCACTGTTAACTAATAGCGTTCCCTCAATAAACTCCTAATTACTTCTTATCGATAGTAAGTGAGGTAGCTGTTGTAGTAGTTAAGTTTAGGTACTGGGTAGAGTTAAGGGATCTAAAATATGGTCATGCAGAATAAGACATTGATATGTGCTTTATAAGTACTAATAAACAGCCAATATGCTAGTAATATGTGTGCTAATAAGCAACTAGTTAATAGTGAAGAGTGTTCCCTAATCTAAGGTTTTACCAAGTTATTACCTTGGCATCTCTAAATACAGGTTTCATGTTAAAAACACTACATTTATTTATCTGTTAATCGGTGGGGTCTGTCTGCAGAGACATTAGCATCTCAAAGGACTGCATTCAGGCACAATGACACTCATTCAGCCAGAGTACCCAAATCCAAAAAGATAAAGAGAGATCCAAATAAAGAACGACAACAAATAGAGGCATTTTGTCCAGTCAATGTACACCCACGTACCTTCCGGCCTCCTGAGATGAAGAAGAGACAGACAGCGCTGCTTTTCTTTCATAGTGCCTTTTGAAGCCGTCATTCCTTCAGTGCATGTACCAGAAGTCAACAATCAGAGATTTCCTGTACTGTTTCGCTGTGGTCCGTTGCTAGATAACAGCGCCTGCCTCAGAAAAAGACCCTGGCAAATTTCAGACTGTTTTCAGCACCCTGGAGTTTATCTGTTTCTCTTAGACCAAGCACTTCCACCCTTGGGCTCTTTATCTTCTTCATAGGGGAAAATGGGGCTCTAGTGCTGCTTTGAGCTCTTGTGCCACTTGTGTCCGATTGGTTTGCGCGATGAGTTCTGTAATACCTGGAGAAAGCTGTCCGTTAGCCTTCCCATTCATTAGCAATGGTGGTTGCTGGGCTGGCACATGCAGCTGTAGTAGTACACAACCTGCATTCTGCCCTATTCTTTTTTTGCCAATCAACTGAGCTGAAGTGCCATCTGATCAGTTACTCTAGAGCTGCAGGGAAATGACATCCTGGCAACACAGACTGGCTGCAGAGTGTGAGACGTCCTGATACACTTTAAGGCCGTATGTCCACCAAAGCGTTTTTAGCCAGCGGAAAACGCCAGGCGCTCTGCTGAAACATTAACATTGTCATGTACATTACCATGCCAATCCCTCAGAGAGTTGTCATACAGAATATAATATATAATATATATATATATATGTACAGTGTTGCAAAAAATATTAGTCAGAGCCACCAATTGTGCAAGTTCTCCCACCTAAAAAGATGAGAGAGCCCCCCTGTAATTTTCATCATAGGTATACCTCAGCTATGAGAGACAAAATGAGAAAAAAAATCCAGTAAATCACATTGTAGGATTTTTAAAGATTTAATTGGTAAATTCCTCTGTAAAATTAGTATTTGGTCACCTACAAACAAGCATGATTTCTGGCTCTCACAGACCTGTAAGTTCTTCTTTAAGAGGCTCCTCTTTCCTCCACTCGTTACCTGTATTAATGGCATCTGTTTTGAACTTGTTATCAGTATAAAAGACACCTGTCAACCTCAAACAGTCACACTCCAAACTCCACCATGGCCAAGACCAAAGAGCTGTCAAAGGACAACAGAAACAAAATTGTAGACCTGCACCATGCTGGGAAGACTGAATCTGCAATAGGTAAGCAGCTTGGTGGGAAGAAATCAACTGTGGGAGCAATTAAAATGGAAGTCATACAAGACCACTGATAATCTCCCTAAATCTGGGGCTCCACGCAAGATCTCAACCCGTGGGGTCAAAATGATCACAAGAACTGTGAGCAAAAGTCCCAGAACCACACTGGGGGGACCTAGTGAATGACCTGCAGTGAGCTGGGACCAAAGTAACAAAGGCTTCCATCAGTAACACACTGCGCCGCCAGTGACTCAAATCCTGCAGTGCCAGACGTGTCCCCCTGTTAAGCCAGTACATGTCCAGGCCCGTCTGAAGGTTGCTAGAGAGCATTTGGATGATCCAGAAGAGGATTGGAGAATGTCATATGGTCAGATGAAACCAAATTAGAACTTTTTGGTAAAAACTCAACTTTGTTTGGAGGAGAAAGAATGCTGAGTTACTTCCAAAGAACACCATACCTACTTTGAAGCATGGGGGTGGAAACATCATGTTTTGGGGCAAAGGGACCAGGACGACTGATCCGTGTAACCGAAAGAATGAATGGGGCCATGTATCGTGAGATTTAGATTTTTGATTTTCCATCAGCAAGGGCATTGAAGATGACACGTGGCTGGGTCTTTCAGCATGACAAAGATCCCAAACACACCACCCGGGCAACAAAGGAGTGGCTTCGTAAGAAGCATTTAAAGGTCCTGGAGTGGCCTAGCCAATCTCCAGACCTGAACCCAATAGAAAAATCTATGGAGGGAGCTGAAACTCCATGTTGCCCAGCGACAGCCCCAAAACATTACTGCTCTAGAGGAGATTTGCATGGAGGAATGGGCCAAAATACCATCAACAGTGTGTGAAAACCTTGTGAAGTCTTACAGAAAACGTTTGACATCTGTCATTGCCAACAAAGGGTATTTAACAAAGTTTTGAGATGAAATTTTGTTATTGACCAAATACTTATTTTCCACCATAATTTGCAAATAAATTCGTTAAAAATCCTACATGTGATTTTCTGGATTTTTTTTTCTAATTTAGTCTCTCATAGTTGAGGTATACATATGATGAAAATTACAGGCCTCTCTCATCTTTTTAAGTGGGAGAAATTTCACAATTGGTGGCTGACTAAATACTTTTTTTCCCCACTGTATATACTGTATATATATATATATATATGTGAATGATGTAGATGTAGCTGCATTGACTATTTGGGTTTGAAACCCAAATGAAACCTCTGGAAATACTATTACAGATGAATTATTTGAAAGAGCCCAATCTGAGTCACCTTCTAATCACTTCTTCTTTATTTGCATAATTCCTGAGTGTGAAACCAAGCTGAGCAGGTTTTTGCTTCCTTACGGGCAGATATTTGACCTCCATGGGAATAAGAAATAGCCACCATGTTGATACACCCTGGAGTGAGTCCTGTCATAACAAATTACCGGTCCGCACCTTTGAATCAGGCATTTAGGAGAATTCTGCATGTCAATCACGTCATGTGGCTGGATGTTTGTATAATTAAGTCCTACTCTGGTGGCCTGGTCACGCTCTAACAATGGCCGAGACCCGACAGGCTCTAAAACACACAAACTCAAGAGGAGGAATGTGTCTCCCGTCACCGAGGGCTTCCTCCAGAACAGCAGCGTGGACTGTGAGGAGCTGTGATATTTCATTACAGTTTACGCTTCCTCTCTGCGCCCCTCTCCCAGATTAATAAGTGTACTTTTTCAGTCAAAATAAGAATATGAACCTCTGTTTTCCTTGCTCTAATTAGCCCTTAATTAATATAGTCAGCGCAGCACGAGGCCTCACGTCAGGCTGGGCGATGTGAAGAGACAAGCTGCGTGGAATGAAATGTTGGGAAGCTCTGCTAGAACCCAAACGCAGAATGAGAGTTTAGAAATCAAGTCACCCAGACACAAACAAAATCCTATCGTTTTGCAGTAGCGCAGTGAAGAATTCCAGGATAGAGAATAGAAACAGCATCTCCACATTCACACACAGTATTGGTTCAAGTCTAAAGGCACCCTTATATTGTTTCAAACCCATAAAGTTTTGTTTTCTGTGGAAAATAAAAGTTATTGAAGAATGCTCACTCTGCTCTGTGACCAAGAGCTGCTGAGCTTCAAAAAGGACATCAATCACCAATAACCCAAAAATACTCCACATACTTGTACACACTCCACATACACACAAAATACTTGTGTGCTATTATTACAAGTTGTCTGAAGCCGATAGCTTTGTGAGAGAAACAGACATCTGAAACTTAAGTTATTACACTGCAATTACATTTTCTTCCTTAGTATTTTTGTCTCGTTTTTAGAATAAATATCTAATCATTCTTATATCAAGATGCAACAAAATTTTGTTAGTTTTTGCTTAAACCAAGTCATTTCCGTAAACCAAAACTTCCATGTCATTTTGCTACTCAAGCAAATCTATTATGATTTAGCAATAGGAAACAAGACAAAAATACTAGGCAAGAAAATAATTTTTTTGGGATGCAACAATTCAGCATTTCAGAAGTGAGGGGTACTAAATATTTTTTTCCTTAATTGACAGTGCGTGTTAGCATTTTAGGTCATTGAGATGATCAGGCAACATCCAAGGTGGTCAGCAATAACACTGCTTCAGAATGTGTGCTTCCATGTTAACTGTCCAAGTTCATCTGACAGCACTGTGAAATGAATATAGCAAAAATTCACAAAAATACAGAGCATAAACATATTAGTAGTAATTTAGCACGTAAAATGAGCATTGCACCTTATGACAACTTTAATCAGCTTTAATAAGTCATTTAACCCAAACTACTACAAAGTTAAGAAGTGTATGGGTAATTTACATTCTTATTCAAGAGAGCATTTGATTGCACAGATGTCTGTACAGTCATCAGTGGTTTTGGCCAGTTTTTCCAGTGGTCTGCATTGAGACCAGCACACAACTTCAATCTCAGATGTAGAGAGAGAAGAGGATTGGCAGAGTGCATGTGCAGTATCAGCTTTCGCCTTGTAGAGTTCTGTGACTCCCTAAAGTGATTCTAGTAAGATTTTTTAATACTGTAATACAGTGATGAAATTCCTGAAAAAAAAGGTAAAAACAGATTTGATTTTCATTCCTGAATTCTCATTTTTATTTTGGTTTTGTGGCTAAATGTGTCCTGGATCGCGATGGGATTCACAAGATTCAACCTGTTTTGCAACATACCTGAAAAAACAAGTTATGAATGCATCTTTATAAGATCAGCAACATCAGCTCGTGTCTTATTTTTGATCTCGTAGCTCTTTAGCGAGGAGTAATCTGATGCCTAGAGGATTTTTCCACAACAAATGACGTAAACGTCAAAGGCATAAATACTTCACTTCTGACCCGTGAAAGAGGGCGGTGGTGTTCTGCTGCCACCTCGTAGCCTAACTTCCAGACACACAAACCCAAAGTGCTCTGTGCTGCCGTGAGGAGACCAGATGAAATGACACTTTGTCCTGTGCTGTGTGGCCACACGGAGAGGAAGAAGCCCGGTCACTCCAGAGGTGTCTGTGTTACGGCAGCTACCGCTGGAGCTGGTGATGTCAGTGTTTTCCAGTCACTAATGTGCTTCACACAGGCTTTCTCAGCACTGGGCTGAACTCACACACCTCAGGTCTGACGGCCTGACATTAACACACTATTAAAAATAACGGTTCGCACAATGCTGCGAGCTGATTAAAGAATCAGTGCATGCAAACAATAATAAGCAGCAGTCTTTCCCAAAGGTTGTTTTTAAAGCAGTCAACATTTCAAACGCATTAAACTGTCAGTGCTGACGGTGGCCCTGGAAATCTGCTGGTGTAAATCCCTCTTAAAAGCAGCGAGTCTGGGGTTGTGTTTGCCGTTTACTTGTTTATCAGCTCCAGCGAACCACCACCTCTGCAGGTCACCGCTCGTAGCCTGAAGGCCTCTGAACACCTAGTTTTTCCCCGTTATAACCGTGTCTGCCAATGGCCTAATTATTGCAAGAAATTCAAGCAGCTACTATAATGGCCTGTAGTTTGTTTATTTGAAATGATGAATGTTTTTTTTATTCTGTGCCTCAGGCTCAACAGGAATATTGTTCTCAAGAAATGACGCAGGTTGCAATGTTTACTCGCATGTTTGTGGTGCTGAAGACGCAATTGAACTACTCTCTAACAGAAATAGGTTGTGGATGCAGTGATTTCAGAGTAATGCAGGTTTGTTTAATGCATTATTTCATTCAAGGGTTTTTATACTAGAACTTAACGTTGTAGTCATGGCATGCCAGGGACAGGTCTGCTGTTTACTTCATAAACTGAGTGTTTTTTAAAATTTGCATTATGTAATTCAGATTTATAAAAGCAGTAAGGTGCTCTGGTCTGTAGGTCGTGTCTAACAACTGTTTAATCAACTAATAATGGACATTTGCATGTGTTGGGGGCAATGGTTTTTAAGTACAGTGAAACTACGACAGGATATCATGAAGAGGTGTGCAAAAGGATCAGCTGATTCTGTGTGCATAACAATGACAGAGAGCAGTTTAATCTGTTTTCAACTCCATGTACATGTCGTCTGTGCTGAATTTCCAGTCAGAAGGACTTAGCTCTTCGCCAGCCTAAATGGTGAGTCTGCATGCACAGAACATGCAGCTGGTTTTGCTCCAAACAGGTTCTGGGCCGCAGTCCAGCACAGGGTTGAGGAATAAGGAAATGGTGTGCATGAATTCCAGCTCTATATACCCGTGCCTCGTTGTCTGATTGGCCGTGCTGAGACGCGTGGCCAAGCTAAACAGTCACCTTTTTGCATCTTTTATGCAGTTCCATCATGAAGGGTATGAAGTCTTGCGCTATTGTAACTGTGCCAGCAATCTTATTAGACTTAGGTTTTGACGTAGACTTATTAGACTTAGACTTTTATGTAAGATGTATCACTCATACCTATCATACAAAAAAATTATTCATTCACTGCGTTATTTACCTAGTGATAAAAGTAGTATCATCCACCACTACTTGGAAGAAAGCATTTGAATTTTATGTTTTCAAGCTCCTTTGCAAAATGCTGCACAACTAATCAACTCCTGTAATTGATTTAAAAATTAAACTGAACCAGTTTATGGGCGTAGAGGTGGGACTACGTGTTGACAGGATTACTGTGTGCACGGGCCACTGAAAGATTGGGTGTGTTCAGTTGAGAATACATGTGACCCCTGTAAAAGCCGCACTGGCTACTAGTAGGCTTTTCCTGTCAGAATATGTTAGGCAAAATTAATCTCCAGGGTGCAGGACGAAAACCCGCTGTTCAGCCTCCAGGGTCAAGCAATGAATTCATTAGCTGCTATTGCTCTGGACTGGTGTCCATTATACAAAGCACTAATAGATGAAAGGCCCTTTGGAGCAAATGAAGTGAAAAACATACACCATTTAAAATAATAGATACACTCAAACAAGACCTAATTGTTCTGTTTTCCTAAAAATTAATCATTTTCCAATTGTGCTTTCTTGGAGTTGAAGCATGACTAGCTATCTTGACTACCAATTATTCTTGCATTCTAGATTCTTTGTTATTTTACGCTTGCTTAAGAGGCCCATCTGACAACAGAATCTATGCAGGAGGTGCCCTGTGATCCCAGTGTGGACATGGGACCAGGCATTTCCAGGGTTGTTGGAGCGTCAAACTTACCTGTCAACGTGAGAGCCAGACTCTTTAAAGCAATCTAGACCTGAAGATTTCTTGAGCAATGCTTTAGTGTATGGTTCACCCCTTGGTTATGGTCAAACTTGCAACCTTTGAAAAAGACAAAACAGGAGTATAGATTTAGAAAAAAAATTATAATGCCTTTCAATCCTGTTTTGGAGTTTAGAACAAATGTATGTTGACTCCTCTGAGGAGTACAAGTGAAATGTAGAAGTACAGAGAGCTGACTCACATCTGAGATCTGACAATCTGTAGACAGGTCTCTTGTCATAGCAGGCTGAATAGATTGGTGATTCTGAAGGTCCATTAGAGCCACTCTGTCTATCAAGAACTGTACATTCATATCTCCTCTGTCAGACCACACCACACAGGGCTGCTCTCGGTGGTATGGTCTGGCAAATAAGCACTTAACCACATTGAGTGCCACTGTTCCTTTACTGCCCAATGGGCTGATAGAGTCCACAGAGACCACCTTATTCAGTGAATCAACCTCACTGTACATTTTCCCAGTTTTGTTGCATATCCAGTATATGATTTGTCATCTTATAGCTTGATTAAATTGTCTTGTTACCAGGCAGTTAGTGAAGTAATGTAATTTATCTCAATGTGGTTCTCTTAGAGTGGGCACTGTAAATATCTAAATCATGCTTCATCCCCTACACCGGTTAATTTGAAGTGACTGGAAAAAGTGAGTGTGACTCTCTCCGACAGGATTAGGTATTGAAAGGTGTGTGGTACTGTCAGAGATGAATGCCACCATGGTATCTCCCTACCTGAGATTTACAACCAAGTGTGTGGAACAGACTGCTCCAGGCAGACCTCTAAACCACTTTTAATCAGACTTACACAAGTCTTAATTTCAACATCTGACAGGCTCTTACTTATCCAGTGACCACCAATAAATGAACAAACTCTTTTTTACTATAGGAAAGGTCTAGGAGAAAGAACCAAAATATTTCCTGTGGTGGCTGACTAGCTTAGGGTTTGGCTGGAACATGCCACCACCACGCAGATTTAAATTCTCGCCAACATGTAAGATGTCAACATTTTATAATTCTTCTGTATTCACAGTAGACATATTCAGTATATGGGGAAAACAGAGTGCCGAAGATGATAGCAGGGTTGACGTCTGTGTGGTACCACAGTGCAATCATCCATGCACACAATAAGTGTATTTTAATGGGTATTGGTTGTAAAAGTAAATATATCAAAACTAACAAGAACAATGAAAAAATGAATAAGAAGTTAGAAGTTGAAGCATGAATATCAACAGTGGGACAAAGACAGAGCCTTGTGGCACTCCATACAATATCTGCCAGAATATTGTTACTTGGTGATGTTTATACTTATGTGCGCTCTTGTCTGTATTATGTTTTGTACGTTTGGTTATCTGTCGTTGCGCGTTTATCTCCCCCACATGTCTTTGTTCATAAATTTGTCAGATTAACTCTTTCCCTGCCAGCATTTTTTTTTTAAAGTTGCATGCCAGCATCAACATGTTTTTAGCAAATTCATAATGTGTAAGCAATGCTTCTGTTCCTTGTTTCTGCTGCTTCTTCACTTGTTTTAGATCTTGAGATTCTGTACTATTTCAGAAGATGTGTAATAGCGCCCCCTACCGTATAACAGTAAAAGCATGGATTGCTGGAAAATTTCATCAATGGCAGGGAAAGACGTAAGAACTCCTCACCCTCTTCATGCACCCTCACCTAACAATACCTGGGTTTGCATTACTTGTGTTAGCATCAGGAACGACACCTTCCACTGAACAAGTGTTGAGATAATAAATAAATAATCCCTACTGATCATGAGAACTACACTTGCAACATTTAATGCTGGTTACTGCATGAAGGGATGATAAATTACTTGTTTGTATTTCTGTCTAAGGTGTTTATAGCATTGTAATCAGGTAGAGACCAGTGATCTGTGAAATGCTAACAATCATGGAAATGAAAAAGTATACACACAAAAAGGCATGATCATCAATAGAGGAAGTGTTCGAATTTGAGGTAGACTCAAGGAAAAACTTAAAGCTCAGAGCTCAAACTCAAGCAATGCTTGAACACAAACCCAGATGCGCCAACAGCAACAGGACTAAATGTCAGTGCAAGGCAAGCTTTGATACGCGAATCTGTGTCACAGCTTCCAAGAATAACAAGACTACTGACATACGTTATTTTTAAACATGGAAGTAGGAATGGCTGTTCTCTACGCTGGAAAAATAGTACTTGTAATATCAATATTGCATGTGTTGCTCTCCCTTTCCTTTTCAAGGGGTCTTTGGAAATTAGAGTTTACCTTTCATTATGTTTGTACAGGATTGTATTACATATGCAATAAAACACCTTTTAACCTACTCCAATAAAATATGAAATTCTTGAATGTCTGCTGGCTGTGCCGAGTCTCTTTCTGAAAGATGGGCTGTGCTTTGCGTGCCAGGCGCTGGAGCATGCATTCATGGATCTCAAACCTGTCTGGTCAGTCTGAATTGAGACATTAGCTCAGTTTCTGTTTGGTTGTTAGCTGCTTATCTCTTGGTTTTGTAGATTACATTAAGTTCAAGGAACTACATACAGTTTGTAGAGACCATGGAGAGAAAGAAGCTCATTACATTACATACATAACTCTAATACAGACTAGCACATATGAGTGATGATTATTAGCTGTTTCCCAGCAGTGTAGGATCTTGTGCTTTGATTCCAGTTAACTAGAGTCACCATATGTGCCATTTTTCCCAAACACGTCCTGACCAGGATTTGTATATTGCCTAAAATATTCAGGTTTGGGCTGTTTGTGCTGTGCAGACCGATTGGTGTATGACATCAAAGTACCATGAGAGCTAGAGAGCAGATGCTCCTTATGCTTTCGAATCGCTCTCGTGATACTTTGATGACGTGCCGCTTCAAGTCAAACACATGTATGCGTATTTGCATTGCTTTGACCGTTCTCTGTATACCGCGATTGGTCGATTATGTACAATGCCTGTATGTTATTGGTCAAACTACTTTTCAATCATTACTTTCAGCAAGTATTAAAACAGGAAAACAAAGCCAAAACCTGGATATTTTAGGCAATATAGAAACCCTGGCCAGGAAGTGTCTGGGAAATTGGCACGTATGGTCACCCTAAGTTAACTTTTGTGCTGATCCAGACAGACATGCCGGCGTGCTTACTGAGCGGTCATTATTCACACAAACAGCCTCTCAGATGGTCTTTTCATGCACATGCTATCTTTATGTTATGTCATAGACACCCAAATGTTCACACTAGTACTATGATAAAAGTGTACAGTTCAAACGCACACACATGTACAGTAACAGCATATCATTTCTAATGCCCTGTGTCCCAGCAGAGTGTGTATTCGTTGGTTTCTTTCAAAAACATTTTGCCTCACAATCAGTCTGGATGAATATTCAGGGTGTTTTAAACACACATATTGCATGATATGTTTAGGTCTGAAAATTCTGCTGTTAAATTATACTGTTGTGGTTTTGTTCCATTAATTAATCAGTGATTAAATGTTACGTTGTTTTCTATAATTATTTTCATTTTGTTGTCAGTGTTATTGTTCAACTAATGCAGTTGTTTGTGCTTCACAGGGGCCACCATAAAACACATTATATGTCCCCATTTCCTTACATATTAGAATATTATTCCAAACAACTTCTAAACAGCTGTTAAATAATTACATGTTCCAGTGAAGTATGCATAATACCCATACATGTCATTCATCTAGTATGTCATAAATCATGCCCAGCTTCTGAGAACCAGCTGAAATCAATCAGTCAAGCTTGTTAAAGCTACTTTGCGTGACTTAGATGAGCCATAAACTATAGTCTTACGTTCATGGCCTTTTTTGGGGAGTTAGATCATATCCTATCCCTCCTTAGAAAAACGAATACATTTATAGCTGGCATTACACCTATTACAATCCCTATGAATCGAGGAGGTGTGGATGCCAGTGGCAGAGACTGAACACAGATGCTCTTTCTGAGGGCATGGAGAGGCGCTGAACAGAGTGCAGCATTATGATCTGCTTTGGCTGTATCATGCTGGGTGTGAAAACAAATGTGGCGTCTATCATTTTGCCCCTACAGGGAGGACCGTAAGGGCTCCACTAAATCTGCGTGGAAGTAACACTGGCTATGTTGGAATAGCATACTGTTGGATTTTGCAGTATGTATTTTAACTGCTGGCTTCTTCCAAAACTGAATGCTGCTGCCTTGTTCCCCAGTCAGTCTGTGATAGACAGTGTTTCTGTACACTAGCTCCTCCTAAACAAATCGCTTGCAGACAACTAAGCTACCAAAGCAGCATAAGGTCTGAATAAATTTAATTGAGTTTTGAGGTCACGCAGGACCTTCCTCGGCGTTCACATTCTACAGAAACCGTTCAGTTTTATCTTAACATTTTAAACATTTTTTTCTCTCCTTTTTTTATGTTATAAGAAGGCCCGAACAGCTGTTGTTGCAAGTCTTTATTGTAATTTCTGATCAATTAAATGCATCTTTTGGTAATAAAATATTAATTTCTACTAAAACAGTAAACCATTAATAATGATTCTAAATTTGTAAAAGTAGTGCACATATTTTTAGGTCCTATAATTTACTCACTTAGCTAAGATTAGCTAACATAAGCAAAGCTCAGACTGGCACAGCTTCAGTGGCTATTGAAATACATTTGTAGCAGGCACAGGGGAAAAAATTAATGTAAGGATTTTTCTAAGTCCAAGAGTCTTAGAAAGTCTTACAGCAGCTTTTCATATCATCGTCATAATTCAGCACATGGTAATTCACTGGCAGAGTCTTGAATGATGAGCTCTAGAAGCAGACAAGGCAACGCTTCATAGCTCGTTGCTTTTCAGCGCTAGCATCTCTGATGTTAAATCATTTACAACAGATGTGCTCAAATACTCCCATCCTGACTGAAAAGAGACTTTCTGAGATGGTTTAAGCCATGCTTTACCAGAAATGTCCTGCATATTTACCTTTGCATGCAATATATATATTTAAGCAAAGTTTTCCTCTATGACATTTATTTCTGTAATCAGGGACAATGAGATGTTTAGGGGTGGGTGGTATGGCCAGTATGAGTTATTGTGTAAGTGTGTGTCATCCCTGTGATGGACTGGCCATGCATATTGTGGTTATATTATACTTAAACACATGCCGATATTGGATCATTCACAGAGAAATTGAGAAATTTAATAAAAGGTACTTCATCAGGCACCCACTCTGCATTTGTGTTTTAAAAATTATGTACACTAAACCCTACCCCACACAGTGCTGCTCTGTGTACACAAAAGAGTAAGTTATCCAAAGCCCCACACCCCTTCATTACCAACAGGAGCCGGCCTCCACCGCAGCCCTTCACATGGCCAAACCCCCGGAGCAGAGCCGCAGTCTGGAGAGGCCCTTCTGCAGTCCGCCCACTCGCTCAGTGAACCAGCAGTATCAGTCAGTATCAATCTGCACATGTGCGGATTCTAGCATGTTGTTTACAGTGTTTAAAGTACTGTAATTCGCCATAGCAGACTGCTTATCAGACAAGCTGTGCACCGCATTACACCTCCAACGATAGATAACAGGAGCTTTATATACACACGCATGACACATGGATGATATAAAACTTCTCCCACAAATTACCTTTGGCTCCCAAAACACAAAGCAGTCTCTTCAGAATTGTAAAATGCACAGTAAAAAAGGGAATGAACATAAAAAAATAATACACAGAGTTAAAAACACAGAAATCCCCACAAATGGAAAACGAAGCACATGATGACAAGGCGTGAGACAAGAAAATCCAATTGTGAAAGGGTTACATGTGTAATCCTGACAGCAGGGACAGTTCACCGTAATGCCTTCCGATGGATTAAACACATTTCAGCTTTTCCATCTTTCATAGATTTCTGAAAGTTCTTGGCTATGTAATGAAACCCCACTTGCTAATTCACACCACTCTGTGCTATCCACTGCCTAATATTGTGAATTCAAACAGATTCAGGAGTCATTTCCAGATGAGCTGAGTGCACTTCACAGTGCGCACTCTAGAGGGTGTGCGTGTACTGGACTCTCTCAGCAGTCAGCAGGGCCGCTGCGCTCTGATATCTCCTCTGCACTATGGGAATGGAAACTCTCCCCGGCGGCTTGAAAACTCGCACTCGGGCGCTAGTCTGGCCCCTGATCCTGGCTAACAGATCCTGTTTGGTGTGCCGCCTCACTCTTACTCGCGCTGCTGCTGTCTGTTCCTGCAGTCTGATGCTAAAACACATGGAGATAAAAGGAGCCCTGACCGTGAGCTCTGACCCCCTCGTTCTCAATGATGCTGTGGTCTGACAGTGTTGGTATCATGGTGTAAATGTCTGACGTGAAGAATTCAGATGGGACCGTCCCACTGTAGTTAACGTTCTATTTTTATTCGCAAGGGTTTATATCAGCTGTTCAACTCAAAATATTTCTTATAAGTGCAGCACACTGGGTATAAAATACAATGGGTATAAAATGGATAAAGTGAGGAAGTTGACTATGAAATATGGCTTAACCCATGTAGCAGGACAGAAGTTAACTGATGCATAGTTAGAATTCTATGGAATGTATTTAAACGAGAGTACCTTAATGTCATTACAGAATAAAAAATATTCTAATGCATCATTAATGCTTTGTAATACCCCTGTAATGCATCGTATAAGTTGTGGCCTAATGGTTAGAGAGTTGGACTCGTAACCCAAAGGTTGTGGGTTCGAGTCTCGTACCGGCAGGGATTGTAGGTGGGGGGAGTGAATGTGCTCTCTTCCACCTTCAGTACCACGACTGAGGTGCCCTTGAGCAAGACACCGAACCCCCAACTGCTCCCCGGGCACCGCAGCTAAAAAAATGGCTGCCCACTGCTTCGGGTGTGTGTTCACGGTTTGTGTGTGATCACTGCTGTGTGTGTGTGCACTTTGGATGTGTAAATGCAGAGCACTAATTCCGAGTATGGGTCACCATACTTGGCCACATGTCACGTCACTTCACTTCATAATATCATGCATCCACAGTGATACTTGTCTAATCGTTTCACCTTCAGAAAGTACAATGCATTAAAGCACAAACAAGCAACCAATTTCAAATGCAACAAGGAACCAACAAGCAAATATTGTAAGGAATTTGATCTTACATAGAGATATTATAAGTATTTATAAAAATAATATATAATGCATTGTAGACAAAGGCTTCAAATAAAAGCCTTTATTAAAAGTCATTATTCACTAAAAAGCATCACCTTCAAGCATTCCTTCTACTAAAACTGGACACATTTAATTATATTTATATCAACTCAAAAATGTTTTTAAAAAATTTAATCATTTTTGCGTGTTGATTGTGTCTGTTCTGCTTTCATTTTCATTATATGCATTTCATTAAACTCTTTTAGTTACACAGAAGAAAGGCGTTTAATCAAATCATTAACCTCAATATGATAATCAATAACTTTGAGTCCTTAATATGAGTCACAGCAATGCTTAGAGACTAAAACA
The DNA here is from genome assembly GCA_018155175.1 of Sinocyclocheilus anophthalmus. Classification (NCBI taxonomy): domain Eukaryota; kingdom Metazoa; phylum Chordata; class Actinopteri; order Cypriniformes; family Cyprinidae; genus Sinocyclocheilus; species Sinocyclocheilus anophthalmus. Next base: position 278,111 of record JADLZN010010675.1, on the reverse strand, counting down.
TATAAACAAACAAGAGGATGGGGGTTATGAAAAATCAGACCTTGGAAATTCTGTGAATGCAAATTTCATCCAGATCAAAACATAAGATGGAAAACCTAAAAACGTACAGCATTAATAAAAGAGCTTTAACATTTAAAGGGGATCCTCATCTGCCTATGACATCACAAACAACAACAGTTTAACAATCCTGACCTAATTCTAAAAATGCTGATGAAATGTTGCCGTAGCTGATGTTTGAGTAGATAGTGTTCAACTTAGAGGCTATTTTCTTTTTCCTGTGTTTCCAAGTGGGTTTGCATAGCACACTCAGAAAAGAAATGTTGTTTAAAGACAGCCAAAGTAAATGTGGGGAAAGGAGAGTTCAAATATCTCCTGTATGTTTTTAGTGGAATGAGCACTGCAGGAGCTCACTGCGCTTCAGTGTTGACTGTCGAACATTCACAAAAACCTCAAATTATCATCGGAGTAATGTGTGCTCTGGCCCCGCGAGGAGATTTACCGAATCTGTACAAATCTTCATGGATGCGCGCTGTTAATGTGAGCGGCTAGGCTGAGTGGGACCATTAGCCGTCATGTTACGAACCCGACTGACTACAGTTTAATAAAGTTTGCTGCAATGAGGCTGCATGCTGAACCTGTACGCTAATGGATAGAGAATATAAGCATGTTTCATGCTTTTAAAAGCAACTGGTGATACAAACAGTGGAGCACACCATCAATGCAATGATAGCAAAGACATACTTTTACAACAGTAACAAGTGAAAATTATTCAACAGAAAGCACATTCACAACAGCAAATAACTTCAGGTTAGTTTAATAAAAACGGCTGATTGCAACACTGCGTGTTTTCAGTCATTTACTGGCCCTCTGAATGGCCTTGGCTGGGTAGTTTACTTCTTATCCTTCAGAAGTCCTTCACCGTGATAAAAGTGTTAGAATGTGTAGCAAAAGCAGGTGAGCACTCCCTCAGACGCTAAATTCCTTTCTGGGCCTCTTCCATGTGTGGAAATGAATCAGAGTTTTGTTTGCTGTTCGGTAAATGGAGGACAGTGAAGACCAGTGTCTCACATGGGTCACATTTAAAGTTGTACTTAAACCTGTACTTTTAGAAGAGTTATTCTGTGATATGACATGCCTGGAAGTGACACATGAAATTATGTTTTATTAACAAGGTTCGGGAGGAGCGCGTCAGATACTTACAGCCTAATTAACACAGGTGGAGTGCACTCAAGTTAATCAACACCATGGTGTTGACTTATCTCTATCCATTGATGGTTTATCAGCATTAGGTTTGCACCTTTTGTCATTATATCTCAGACTCAGCTTCTCCCATCTAAACGACGAGACCTATACTGGGGATTTTTCGGTTTTCCGGCCAATCTGCCGGCCCCAGGATCGCTCCTTCTCCACCAGACACCGCCGCTGAGCTCTCGCGTCCGCTGCTCTCTGCTCGACCCACCACGAGGCTTAACCTCGACTCTACCGGCGTCACTTCCAACTTTTTCCCTGGCATCCTCTTATCTTTCGGCTGTGCCTACAATTCCTCCAATCGGAAAGTGGACCATGTTTAAGTCAGAGGCAAACACTGATTAATTCCGACGCACCGTCCTCGCGATGGATAAACAAAGCGGATCTGTACGATCAAAGTTATTCATCTCCCAGCAATGAACCAACCTCACTCCTAAATCTACTCCAGCAGAGCGGCCAATATTTTGAGCAAAGTTCGCAAGGCCCCAAACTCACCTCGCTCGACACAACCATCGCCCGCACAAGACCCGGCTCTCTTTAAGCGCTGGGTCGCAGTGGCAGGCCTTCAATGAGCCTGGGCCATGCCACAGATCTCAACGCGGCAAAGCCTCACTCGCTTCCCTCTTCGGCTCAACCTTTCACCGCGACTCTTCCGGCCGCAGCGTCGTATGCAGCCGGGCCTCCAGCTCACATAGCAGTCACTAGCGCGAGACTGCCTCCGCTAGCACCACAGGCCTTGTTGCAATAAAATTTTTAGGTAGTCGCTAAAAGGCAGGTCATTTTGTCGCTAAAAGTTGTTAAACAACGTTGTGACAAAAGGATGTTGATGTCATTTTGTAACCATCACGCAAACTGCGATTTTCTCAGATTTTCTGAGTTAATTTTCGCTAGCATTTTTACCTGTATTTTAAACTACACATTTCATTCAGATAAACGGATGAAAAATATTTATTTTCGAGAAAATAAGTTCAACTATGTACCTAAATGATTGGTGATTATAGGCACAAACTAACAACTAGGTTTATCATAAAATAAACGTATTATTATTATTATTATTGAACAAGTGCAACTAGCAACCTAATTCACATGTGACGTGAGTATTGCTAGGCACCTCTCTCCAAGTCTCTAGCCGACTTGCTGCTTGGCTAGCTTTTCAATACTTTCTTCTTTGGGTGGTTAAGAGGACAATGCATGTCTTTTTTATCGTTTGAGTCACTTATCAAAAGTTGTTAAAAGTTGCCAAATACATTTTTAAATCGGTAAGTTCGTTACTATGTGCTTTGGAAAACCAGTTGCTAGGGTAGTCTGAGAAATTGCTAAATCAGCAACACTGCAGGCTACTCGGGCATTTCAGCATTTCCCTCAAATGTCACAAGCCACTCCCCTTTCCCGCTGCCTACAGCTAAAGCAGCTGAAGCAAGGGTGAGGCTGCCTCCACTTGCAACACAAGCCCTTACATCTCAGTTTTTCCCTCTGCTACTTTTAACCTTTTCATTTTCAGAGACCCCAGAGACGGCCTCCTTTAGCAGTGCAGGCTACATGGGTTCTTCAGGACTCCCTTTCCATGGCCTACAGCTACAGCAGGTGAAGCAAGTACGAGGCTGCCTCCTCTTGCAACACAGGCCCACACATCTCGGTCGTTTTCCTCCCGCTACTAATAACACCTTTTTCCTTTTCAGTGGCCTCCAGCTCCCATAGCAGACACTAGCGTGAGACTGCCCCCGCTCGCAACACAGACCAACACATCTTTCTTTTCCTCCATTTTGTTCTCTTACGCTTCTCTCAGTTTCCCACTTCAAGGCCGATATTAAGCGTGAGACTCCCCCAACAATTGCGGCCCCTGCTCCTCTCCCTCACAGCTCTCTACTTCATTTAAAATCACAGTATTCTCTTTTATAGCAACATCACTGCCCGTCCCATCAAATGCTGTTGCCTCGGGGCCACCTCCAGTGGCTCACAACATTCGAGCACAGACCCTGGCAGGTGCGGACATAGACCCCTCATCTAAGTCTGTCCCTAATGATTAATTGGGTAACAGAGTTATCGATTGACTATTCTGATGATTAATCAGATAATTATAATTTATATGTATGGTAGAAAAAATGGCCTAATTAAACAATAGCCTTTAAAAATGACCTGAAATACATACATAATAGCAATGAGGCCATAATAATTGGTCCAAATAAAGCATCAAAAGCAAGTAACCGTATGGTTTTGTTGAACAAAACTTAAAATAATGTATTATAAACAATATAATGTACATGCACATTATATCAAAAACCTACAAAGGGCACCAATGGCCCGACAATCGTTTCTACATGTCACTGTGCGATCTAATCCTCGCATGGCTAAACATTTATTTCAAATGTGCCGTGAGTATTGAACTCCCATCAGATGCTGCAATACCTCCCGTCGAGGCATCGTGTGTTTTGTTCCTTCAACTACCAGTGATGCTTACCCGTCCGATGCCGTGAGTATTGAACTCCCGTCTGATGCTGCGAGAGCCTCCCGGCCACGTCACCTTTACCTTTCGTTAAACAAGGGTTTGGCGAGCTTAGCCGTCCGACGCCATTGGTCTCGCCTCCCCGCCGAACACTGTCCGCGCCCCTCTAGCTACTCCACGTCTTTTCCCCGCCTGGCGAGCTTACCGTTGATGTCCAGACTTTGATCCCCCATCGATGCTGCGAGAGCCCTCCCAGTCAGGTTTTTCTTTTCTCTCTCTTCCTGCCCGGCGAGGCTTACCCGTCTGATGCAGTGAGTCTTGATCTCCCGTCAGATGTCGGCGAGAGTTCTCCTGGTTGGGCTTCTATACTTGCCGCCCGCAAGCGAGACTTATCTATCTGATGCCGTGAGTCTTGATCTCCCGTCGGATGTTGTGAGAGTCCTCCTTGCCGGACGGCCCAAAGCCTTTTTATCTGCCAAACTGAGAGGACCCACACGTCCGTCATCCTGAGTCTTGATCTCCAGCCGGAGGCTTCATGGACCCTCTCAGTCAGCCATTTACCCTCTGCCCACTGATCAACAAGGGTTTGTCAGCCAGTAGGGCCCAAATGCCGACACTGTGAGCTGTTCCAGTCGAGGCAACTCGGGCCCTTCTGGTAGGGCTAAACATACGCACTGCTCCTCCCCATCAGCCAGTAGGGTGCACCCGTTCCAACGCTGTAAGCTACTCCCGTTGAGCATCGGCGCTCCCGACCGGGTGCCCCAAACCACGTAGTCCAATACCAACAGCCGGTAGAGCCTACCCTTCCAAGGAGTCGCTCCCATCGGATTCTCGGCTCTTCCCGGCCTTGCCAACTGCGACTCCTCAAACATCAGCCCCTCCAGATTCAGTGCTTTTATTTTTGGGGGGGGGGGCTGTCCTTTGCTATTGCTTTTTGGGGGTACTCTCGGTTTCGGGCCATTCCCGAGCTTGGAGCCCTTCCCCGGACAGCACGACAAATATGCATTACTATAGTCTAGCTAATTATGTAAGCGTGAACTCGTGAAGTTGCATTTACAAATTGCAAGATTGCAAAATCTGATTTTTTTGGCTTAGCATTTTTTTATTTAGTTTTTCTGTTAAATATCTAAACATTCTTAAATCAAGTTACGTTTATTTGAGAAGCAAAATGACTTGATCTTCTTTACTGAAAAAAAATCTAAATGGTTAACTTTTGCTTAAGACAAGAAAAAGCAAAAACTTAATACATTTTCTTGATTCAAGAATGATTAGATATTTGTACTGGAAAATAATAAGTAATAACTTCACCATGTGATTCCAGTGTTTAGAGAAAGATAAAGGTTGAGGAGTACATGTTTGTACTTTTATGATTGTTCTGTTCTGAGCTGCTGATGGCTGAGGGTCAGGAGACTCCCATTAGAAGCAGTCAGGCAGTAGGGGGTGATGTGTTAAACATGAATGGATGTTACTATATTTTGTGCTGGTAATATGAGTGGCATGACTGCGGCCTTAGAGGACACACAGATAGCGACCGTGTCAGATTGATGGGGGCCCCCAGAGAGCAGTGTTTACACAGGGCCGGTTCATGTCAGCTCTGAGGGTTTCTGACTGGGAGTCCCATCTCTGCAGACAGTCTGTGAACTGTTCGTCTCATTCATTAATCATCTGGTTAATTTGTTTTTGCATGGCCTCACTGACACAGAGTGGCTATTATTACAGTGGCAGCGGCGCAGGATCTCGCTCGTCCTCACAATGCATCCCGCGGTCCGCTGTGATAGGTGTACGTGAGCTAGCGCCCTGATGGACGTCTTATGAACATACTCAAACACACCCGTCACATGGATAGCTTCATCCACTGACAAGCCGAGCGGTGACAGATATTGAGTTTCTGCAAATCAGTGCTGTGTCCAATTATGGACTCTCAGCGGATCCAAGGAAAATAAATTCCCCTTAATAAGTGTGCATACTGGGCTAAGAACTGTTTCTTTGGCAAGTTTTAACAGAATAATGAAAGAAAAAGAGGAAGTAAGTGCAGACTGCAGATGCTTTTTTCATTTGGGGTTGAAAATTTGTTCTTGTGATTTAAAATACCACACTTGGAAATCTAAATCAAGAATGAAACTTAATTTTGCTTCTTGAAACAGCTTACCTCAGGTGAGTCTTATGGCTGGAATGTAGTACATGACTTTTGGCCAGATTTTTTGCCATGGTTTGCAGTCGACGCTAGCTGCCAAAAGTCAGATCCAGTCTGCAGACTGTGGGCAGTCAGAGTTGGCATTTCACTGAAAATTGTTTATGATTGTACAGACTCCCTTTATTTTAGCTTCCGACTGTGATTCCATCATGTTTGGCATATTGAGCCGATTTTAGAACAAATATTGTTTTCAATTGTCATGCATCTTCTAGCACTGAGCTGCATAATTCTTCCTTGTGAACATCGCCCATGCAAAACTCACTGCCACAATGGTTGCTACTGCATTGCTATTTGATGCATGTCTTACTCTTTTTCCATCTGCCTGCTGGTGGGGGTGATTTTAATGGAGAGATCTGAGCTCAATGCATGCATGTACTCAATGTGTGTGAGTGAAAGTATCTGAAGATGGATTGGTCCCACAGTGATGACGTACAAAAGCTGCAAAACCAAATTATCAGAGGAAGTGAAAGTGAAATATAAAATATGACTACAAACCCGTCCGCTTCCTACTATTTCACATTGTTTTAGTTAGAATCAATGCATAAGGTGTTGTAGTGATAAAGCAATCGCTGCTACAATGCATTCATGTACACACTGCTGCATGTCGCAGACCAGTAGCAATATAAAATCACTGTATATGGAATTTGAGAGAGAGAAAAAGAATGTAGACATTAAAAAATTTAAAAGGAATAACTCACAGAAAAATCTAAGAATTCTTGCTGCAGGAGGCTTTCATTAAATAATGACTTAAATTAGGGTCTGTTCCTCACACAACTATTGTATAGCTTCAAAAGACTTGAAATAGTGTACAAGTCATATGGAATACTTTTACTGATGTCGTTTTATCATGCTTTTTTGTCTTTTCTCTGTGTGTGAATATTCTGCTAAATCTCTTTCTTTTGAGTTTCAAATAAGAAACAAAGTCATGTGGGTCTGGAATGACACGTGGTGAGTAAATGATGACAGAATTTAGTTTTTTGGATGAACTAACACAGAATTGAAGGCATAATCTGCGTCTGTAAGTACGGTTGATGCCCAGTCTTACATGAAATGTGAAATATATGCAATGAACAAGGACACTTGACAGCACATTCCAAACCGAATGGGATTTTACAAAGAATAATGAAGTATTTAAATGAAATATCCTCATATCCTTTTTGGAGGTGGAGGTGTGTGCCAAAAAGCGGTAATAATTCAACACTCGGAAGTCTCTCTGCCCTCAAACCCAGGTTCAAATAAACTTGAGCTGAGCCAAAGTGCTCAAAAGCAGATGGTAATGTCATCATCATTAGCACAGGACACGGCCTGAAGAAATGAATGTGCAGAAGACACTGGGACACAATGAAAGACTTACCCAATTTTAAACCAAGATTACTCACACATCGATGTGATAGTGATGAAATGCTCTCAATAAATCCCACATTTATCACGGTGGAGCACTGCAGATTCATTTATCGGGTCTCAGAAAGGTGATTTGTGAACTGCGGTAACTGCTCTGATACTCTGCTAAACGCTTTTGTGTTCCACAGAAGAAAGTCTGAGAGGTTGAGAAGCTGGTCAGAATAAATGATGACAGATTTCTGAAAAAATCTCCTCTTTAAATGCATTTGTGGAGATCCAGAATCTCTCTGTGCTTAAAGACATGAGCATTAGCAATGATAATGACCTTCTCTTCTGTGACTTTCCATTCTCAGTGTCGTTACCATTTCTCATGAGGTTGCTTCTCTTTGAATTAAATGCATATAATCCTCCTGAAATACTCTCACCGGTGTGTATAACCCCCACCGCCGGATCTCACAGCTTACCAAAAACAACTTTACAGTGCATACTTTCAAAGTGATACAAGCACATTCAACCAATGTAAAGAATGTTGGCAGATTCACGTTCATCATGTGTGAAAATAACATACCACCTACAGTACACAAAACCTTATAATAGTGTGAACAAAAGCAAACACATTTGCTAAACAACCATGCTATTTTACTCGTATTTGATGGTGATTTGACTCATACCTGAATGCTTCGCATCACTAGTAATGCTGTACTAGGTGCGCTAATGAGCAAGTTTACAATGTCAGAAAAGCCAAACATATGGAGCTGGTTATGTGATGCAAATGTCAAAATGCACCAGTTTACAAATCATGTGCTATGGTAAGCGTTTTGAGCTCATAACATTTTTCAACTGTGCAGAAATTAGTTTTTATTAATGAATATTCTGCCCTGTAATCATAATTTGTATGAGAATGAATAAAAGTTGTTGGTGTTTTACTGGCACTGGTGTTCATTTCAGCTAGAAACCGCAGTGAATTGTGTATATAGGTATGTTTTTTGGTGTTTTGCAAGAGGCATGTATTTCCAGTGAGCCTACAGATTTTTGTAATATATTTATTTATTTGTAATTAAAGTACAGCTATAGAAGAAGGGAACCATGACTCCAATAGATCCATTGTGTGGACAGCAGTACCTACTTAAATACACCACTGGGTGTGGGCTTATTTTGAGGGCTAATAGAAAAAACGTGAAATAGAAATAAATAAAAAAAAGTCTTAATTCTGGCTTAGTATTTAGAATATGTGTAATAATGGATAAGTTACTTTTTATCAGTATCTCTGTAAAGAGGTTATATTTGTATACACCTATGTGCACATACTGATAAACTAGGTATGCCCACGTTATCAGCAGTTGTCAGGAAACTGCCCCATGACAAGACTCAAGTCGAACCGTAAAGGTGCGTTCACACAAAAATGGTTGTTCCAGCTCCCAGGGAAGTGTCACCCGTTTACAAAGTAATATTTTCGGGTGATCCACACTAATAATCATCATCATACCCTAGAGCATGTGCCATTATTATCCCAAACAAATGAGGATTCTACTAGCACTAACTACCGCTATACTTCCCTTGGGAATCGAACCCATGACCCTCTAGTGTCAGATATTATTTGGTTTTATCTTTGGTATTTTCTTTCAACCTAACCCAGCACTCTGGGTTTGGTATTGTCTTAAGCCCTGGCTTAATGCTGAGATTCACTTGCTTAGACAGAAATAAGGACAAGCGGAAAGAAAATGGGAAAAAGAGAGGCTCCAGGTTTCATATGAGATTCTTAAATATTGTATGGTTTCCTATCATCAGTTTGTTAAAGCAGCCAAGGTGCCGTATTTTTCAGACTTAATTTCACAGAATCGTCATAGTCCCAGGCCCGGTTTCACAGTCAGGGCTTAGATTAAGCCAGGATTAGGCCATAGTTCAATTAGGACATTTAAGTAATTTTTTATAAATGTGCTTAGAAAAAAACATTACTGTAATGTTTTTTTTCTAAGCACGTTTATAAAAATTACTGGTGTGCTTTTTGAGACGAAATAAAGGCACTGATATATTTTAAGATCAGTCAGAGCAAGTTTCTTTCAGTTGAAACAGCTCAGACTTACATTTTAGTCTGGGACTAGGTTTAAGCCTGGTCTGTGAAACCAGGGGCTAAAGTTTTATTTAGTGCAATGAATGCAGTCCTGAATCCTTTATGTTCTACTTTTGCTGATAATTTAGTCAGAGCATGTGAAAACATTCTGCAATTGTTCATGGATAAGATCGTGGCCTGTCTCTTCTGAGCTTCCTCGAGGTTCTTGTCTTGGCCCTGTTCTGTTTTCCCTATATATGCCACCTCTGGGATTAATCTGTCAAAAACACAGTGGGCCAAGTCATTCTAATGTTGATGACCCTCGGTTGTATCTCCCTATGAACTGTAATGTCAACTCCAAACTTGTGTCTATGCTTGATTGCTTTGATGATATAAAGCAGGGGTGTCCAAACTCTGTCCTGGAGGGCCGGTGTCCTGCAGAGTTTAGCTCCAACTTGCCTCAACACACCTGCCTGGACGTTTCTAGCATGCCTAGTAAGACCATGATAGCTGATTCAGGTGTGTTTAATTAGGGTTGGAGCTAAACTCTGCAGGACACCGGCCCTCCAGGACTGAGTTTGGACACCCCTGATATAAAGGTTTAGATGGCAACTAATTTCCTTCAGCTTTGTCTAAATATGAAGAGATGGTCTTCAGTGCCTCTAGATTAAAGGTCCTTTAGCTACTAATGTTACCACCCAGGTGAGGAACCTTGTCGAAATTTGCTAAAATAAAAAGCTTCCAAGATTTGGAAACTATGCTTCATGTTTTTATTGTGTCCAGACTGGCTCGATGAAGCACTCCTGTATCTCTCCGGAACTGGCTTCTTTGCACTGGCTTCCTGTTGATTTGAGAGTTTAATACAAGGTTTGGTTAATGGTTTTTAAAGGATTACATGGACCTCCAGAATATTTTTCCGGCCTTTTACAGCATCATTATACTACTAACCCTTTAAGATATAGTCAGAGCTTCCTTTTAAATATCCCTCAGTTGAAGTCCAATCCAAGATTGTGAATTCTCTGGAATAGTCTTCCTCTCCATATCATATCCTTTGACTCTACCGAGTATTTTAATTCTAATCTGAAGATACATATCTACTCTGTTGCATATGATTGTCCTTAGATGCATTGAAATGGATAGTGATGTGTTTTGTTGTAAATGCGTAAAGGTATTTTGTCATTTTGCTTGTGTAACAACCGGTTGCTGTTTCTAAATGTGTTCCAGGAATAAGTTTTGACTGACTGAATTCCAGTGGGTTCACATACTTTTTCTTTCCACGGTATATCAGTCCTTTCACTAAAGCAGTGATTCTCAATCCTGGTTCTGGAGCCCCAACACTGCACATTTTTGATGTCTCTCTTATCTGACACATGCACTTGAGGTCTTGGCTGAGGACCAAGATTTGGAAACAATGTTGTAGCAAAGATGAGCAATCCTGCTCCTGGAGTTCAGCTGCAATCCTAATGAAACACACGAGGTCTTCAGGATTACTAGAAGCTTTCTGGCAGCTGTGTTGGAGCTAAACTCTGCAGGCTGTTGGAGCTCCAGGAGCAGCAGTGGTCATTCCTGATTTAGTGGTTCCTATGAAAAAGTTCTGAATATGCATCTTGTCTAAATTTTGTTTGGCTTGTCCATGGAGCGAACAGTTCAAATGCTCCACTAGAGGGCAACACACAACTGGAGGACATTGATATTGGCATTAAGAATCTAACATCAAGAGGTCAAGCCTCAGCTTCTTGTTTGTCATTCTTTACACATTTAAGGCCTCAAAGAAAACATAATAGTGAATAATCCATCTGTTTCATCCAGTCTTTTACCTGTTCATACCTCCAGGAGGACTAAAAAGTCTATGAATTAATCTGCCTGCATCCTAAATCGCATACTCTCTGACTAGGCAAATCCTCATTACGACCATCAAAAAAGTATGTTCTATATATAGTATGAATGTGTGTAATATGAATGTAATCCAAGTCAAATGTGTCTCTTCATTGTCTTTCAGTATTGACACTTCAGAATCAGAAGTCAACTGGGCACTACTGTATGAATACTGTTTTTCGCCTGCTATAAAGGGAAGGACTGTATGCATATTCGGATGCAGTCGCAGTCAAATTGCACTCATTACACTGGCTGTTCCCATGTATCATCTAATTAAGCTTCATTTGTTTTTAAATTGCCGAGACTGTATGATCTCTAAATACAGACCACAGTGTTAATTTCTTCTTTACAGAGGCAAAAGAGAAGAAGTGTGTTATGCTTGTGAAGCTTTAGTCATTTAGAAGAGGCACTTGCGTCTGAGGTCACTTGTAAGAGCTTCTAGCTGCAATATGACACTTTTTGCTGCTCAGAAAGTGTGTGATCTTTAGGAGTTTTGGGATGCTGATTTTAGTGAGCAAAGCTATTAGAAAACAGCACAATAGAAGAACACGACCCACTTTATATTAAGTAGAAACTTCCAGACAATTGTGTAGGAGCTAGTAGGTGCTAAACTCTGTAGTACAGTGGCCCTCCAGGAGCAGGGTTGGACACCCCCGTGCTAAGCTGATGACTCCATACTCTCGGCACAAACACACTTTCTTTGAAGGCAGCGTAATTGTACTGCCTACAACTTGAATGCCTAAAACATTGTCTAGGCCAGGGGTTTTCAAACCTGTCTTGGAGGCCCCCCAGCATTGCACATTTTGTATGTCTCCCTTGTCAGATAGACCCAATTCAGGTCTTGCAGTCTCTACTAATGAGCTGATGAGTTGCATCCTCCAGGACAGGTTTTAAAACCCCTTTTCTAGGCCACAGACTGGCCTGCTTGTGGAGTTGACTGTGGGTCATGGGTTCCTTCAACACCCCCAACAACGCTGCTAAACAGGGCAACCTTGGTAAAAGTCTTTCATTTAGCCCATACTTACCCTTCTCTGATACTTCGAGTCACCCCACTTTTTGCCTCACGATGGACCTTTGATGGAGTTTCCAGCTCAGGCCTGGCCATCCGGCTGTAAGACCCATCACGCTCTGCGTTTGAGCTACCAGACTCTTTTCCACTTCAGCCGCGGCCCCCGAGGGAGGACACCGGGACACGGAGCATACACTATAATATTCACAGACTAATCATTTATCCACATAATGTGCTTCTGGATTTACAGAGAGCCGCTAGATGGCTGAAACAAACCCAAATGTGACCTTCACGAGGGGTCGTTTTCAGAAGCTTGGCACCTCTGAAAAAGTGTATAAATGTCGACTGATGTATTGTCGGTACTCTGTGGTCGTTTAAGCCATATGTTTCATTCTCTAGCTCGAATTTGGAAAGGTATAAGGTTATACCCAGAGTCTGTGATAGCATAAGTGATGGCTCGCTCGGGGACAAGGAAGACCGCGATGGACTCCGAGTTCAGGACAGAAAACCAATGAATCATTAAAGGAATCTGCAAGCCACCGAAAGTCCAGAAAGTGACAGTAGATTACTGCCTTTCCTCTCTTAAGGCCTTTAAAATAGATACTCTGAATTGTGGTGTCACGGCCCATTTCATCTCAGGGCTATTAGCTCCTTCGTATTGGCACGGCTTCCCCAGAATCCCTTACCTGCCTTTTAGGCACTATTAACTCTAAGAGGGAAGGCCTGCGAGACTCTGGCAGGAATCAAAAGAGGCTTTCTATAAGCCCAAAATCCCGGCCAACTCTAGAGTGAATGTTTGACAGGGAAGGATGGTAATGGCTTTTCTTTATTGAATGAACAGAGCAGCTCTGAATGGCCCCGAGCACAGAGTGGACTGACTCTGACTTACTTCAGTGTGTAGTTGAAGTACTTGTCATGTCCCACTTACCTTTAATTCAAGTGTGGTCATCTAGTAATAAAACAAAATGAGCTGTAGAGTTTGTAAAGGAGAGGATTGTTCTTGCCTCTGGCAGGTTAATATTAGAATGGAAATGATACAGTGGCCATGTTTAACATGGTTTGGGACAGCAGCGCTCATTGTTTCACATGATAATCAGGAATATGCCATCAGCTTCCGTTCTGGGATATGCATTACAGCTCAGAGTGCAGACTGCACAACAGATATTAGTAATCAATCAGAATCTCTCTAGAATAGCATGATGGGTAAGTGACGCCCGAGTATTTAAAGTGAAAGCACTGTTGTTGATTTTGGCTGATAACAGACATAATGCTTATCTACTGTGTCGTGCATCTAATAATCAATGTCATACAATATAAATGACGGCATTACATTAACATTTGAGGTTTAAATGTGCATAAATGATCCTAAAATTGGCTTTTTTTTACTTTTTAAAATTTAAATTTTTTCCTTGAATTTTTCTAATGATGCTGGAATCACACGATCATCAGGTTTGTCGGCTCAAGAGCTGCTGTGAAAGCAAAGCATGTCAAATTCACATGACAATGCATGATAGTCAAATATTCAGTCAAGTTGTTATGCTTAAAATCTAGTGATAATATAGAAAAGATGGCACAATAGGAAAAAGTAGGTGATCTTTTCTTTTTAATATTTATGATGTGTTTTAATGTATTAGTAGTGTTCTGTATTTGTATGTTTTTGTTTGTGGTGTAAAGTAAAATTAAATTAATAGGATTTTCATTAGTGTGCCCAGACGTTTGGACTCCACTGTATTTTGCATTACTGAGTACATATTAAACAGCTGTATATTTCATGTTACAGTTATTTAACCCTCTGGTATTGTTCATTTGGAAGTCACGCTTGTGTTGTTTGCGGTCAAAAGTGACCGGACTCCTGAAATGTAACTTTTGTTTTATTTTCAGTGAAATAAATGTAATATATTTTTGTTCAAAAATATTTTTTTTCTTTTGCATTTTGAGTGGATTTCATGGTACTATTTAATATTTATGCTTTTGATTAATTATGATCATTTTTTCCAATTGAAAATAATACAAATTACTTTTCAATTATGGCAGTATTTCATGTTAAAATAGAGACAAGGCAGATTAGTGGGAGTAAAATAAAAACATCTGAAAGTCCATGGTTTAGCTGCTAAACCATGGACTTTCAGATGTTTTTATTTTAATATAAATTCAAATCCCCAACTTTAAAAAAAGTATTTATATCTAAAAACAACTAGAGAATTTTTAAGCCTTTCTAGGTTCATATAGAGCTCTATATAGTTGTTTTTAGACATAAATACTTTTTTTTTAAGTTGTGGATTTGGATTTATATTTAGACATTCTCAAAGATAACATTTTGCAGAGGTTTAGATTTTTTTTGTTTGAAAAGTTGGTCTGAAATGACAGATTTTGCATTAATCATTTCCAATTTATTTCAAAAACTGACAACAACACAAGTGTGACTATTTCTTTTTTCGAATCCACAAATTTTTTATTTTTTTTATTTTTTTTCGTGGTCACAAAGCAACTGCCATGAAAGCCACTGAGTTTCGTACCATTCCAATGAAGTAGCGATTTTTACAATTTCCCAAAAAAAATGTCTCGGTCTAAAATGACCGCACAATTCCAGAGGGTTAATAATGTTAATGTAACGCTGGCAAATGCTCCGTTTAGCTAAATGTTAAGATGACTGTTCAGAGAGTAAAAGCATGAATGCTGAGCTGAAACAGATCCTGTGTGATTCTGAGATAACCTTCAGCGCCGCAGAGCTCTCCTCTCTCATCTCAGACAAGTCTCCGCTTGCGTTTACGGAGCGCTGTAGTTCAAGAGGACGAATCCCAGGGTCTGAGTAAACAAGAGCCATTATGTAAGCAGTGGAGAATCTGAGACTCATCGCTCAACAAGTCAATCTTGTTCTGTGATCTGTGAGGAAGGAGATTCTTCTCGGCGGTGCGTCAGCCACTGATTGTTCGGAAGATCGTTCGCTTCAGCTTTGGCTTTGTGCTACTGTCCAATCGTCCTTTAACTGCTGCATCCACCACATTCTCACAAGCTTCATTTACTGTATGTTATTGTTTCTCTTTCCTAGTTGACTGTGATAAGCATTGGTCTCTTTTTCCCCACGGAACTCCTCAGTATATATGGGAATTTCTGTAAAGGTTTTCTGGGTTACGCTTATTTTAGAATTACGTTGTTACAGTTTAGTTACACATGAGTAATATTAATCAACTACTTGTACTTACTATAGGGTTATGATTAGGATTAGGGTTTGCTTTAGAGTTAGTTAATACTTATGCATCATTTACTGTTATTACTATAGTAAGTTAATGTAACACGTAACTATGTCACCTTAAAATAAGTATCACTTTATTTTTCAGTATTGTTCTGCGTGTACATACTATGTGCTTATGATAGTAATTACAATAACTGGGTAATAACTAGGTACTAACACTGAACCTAACCCATGTGGTTACCTTATACTACCAGTATTGTCTTAGTAAGTACACATACTGGAAAATAAAGTGTAACTAAATGAAGAGATACCTTTGAGTGTCAGCTGGTGTGTTATGTAGTAGACATTTTTTACGTAATCATTTTTAAAAGAGCTTTAGAGAAATTCTCTGAGCTCTCTCTTCTCTCTAGGACGTGGAAGCATCAGTGGTGGTGTTGATGATCACTCACACTAGCTTGAGAAGGTCACACAGTCAAAGTGACACTACAGCGCAGTTTAACAAAAGCCCAGATCCGCCAAAGAAACGGACATTCTTTTAGTTTACAACACTAGGAGGTGAACTAACGCAACTGTATTTCAGCACAAAACCTTGAGTTTTAGTCATCTACTGTACCACCTCAAATCCAGCTCCACCAGGCATGTTCACCACACTGTAGTGTTTTAATGTCTGAAGTCACAGCATCGTTTTCATTTAGTGTGTGCCTGCTGAAAGAAACAGCTAGAGCCAGCCTAAGCAGGTTGGCTGGTTTCAGCTGGTCGTCCAGCCTCGTCTTAGCTGGTCAACAGGCTGGTTTTAGAGGGGTTTTGGACACTTCTTTAGCTGGCCAGGCTGAGAGACCAGCTAAAACCAGCTTAAACCAGCCAAGACCAGCCAACCAGCTTAGGCTGGTTTTAGCTGTTTTTTCAGCAGGGATACATATGTGCTGTACCCTCATCGAAATGACATTTGTTTTGAGCATTTGTCATCATAAACGCTTTCAGTGTCTCTTGAACTCATATTCCACACAGACACATCACCTGTACCGTCATCATTACGGATTCGAGTGTTTCGGTTAAACGGCACCTCGCCTCACATGCCATGTTGTGTTAGGAGCTGTAGTGGCGTATACGAGCTGAACGCATGGAAACGAGTGTGTCATGCTCAGAGAAGCTGACGGATAAGCGGGGCTGTCAGGATGACTAATTGCCCGGGGCAGCAGGTCTCGCTGTGGGGTGTTAACAATCAGTGCCCTGGAAAGAGCGCACGCTCAGAGTCTGTCAGCTGATCTGAACACAAGCGCCTCTGTTGGCAGCCCGCTTCTCTGGATTATGTCTCGCCACTAATGACACAGGGTGCCAAACTGTCCTAAGAAAATAAAGAGCATTTCAGAACTCAACGTTCTGCTTTAAGAATACAAAAAATAAGCAGAAAAAAGACAAAGATCCTGATTAAGTTCATATTTCTCTTGTAAGGGTTTGTGTGTGTGTGTTGGGTGTCTTAAGTTATGCAATACTCAGTCTAGTATTCAGTAAAGTGTCTGAATTATTCTCAGGCTCAGGGTACGCGACAAAGATGTACTAAAAATGCATTCACATTGTCAAAACAATCCCCGTTCACACGGATTCGTGAAAATGACTAAAAGTGCTGTATTATTCATGCCAGGCCAGTAGTTGGCAACATCACTTTGTAAAGAGGCACTATGCACCTGTGCACAAACCTACAGACTGATCATCATCATCACTGTTTTCACAACTTTGCGTTTTTGTATGACGCAGAGATGATAACAGTATTATTTCGCGCTTTAAAACATGCTTTCAAAAGTTCGCGTTTTCAGGCTCCCAAAATGCCGTCGTTGTGTAAATGAAAGAACGGCCAAAACGCATAAAAAGCTGAAAAAAGTTTGGGGGGGGGTTAAGAAGATGGATTGGATATACAGTATATGATATTAACAAAAGCTACTACTGCTGTATCTCTTGCTCCAAATTAAAACACATCACACTGAAAGCATTTTAAAGACAAAATGCGGAGCTTTTGCTACTATTTATATTTATTTCATATAAATATATTATATAGTTTAACATGAATATTTATATATCCTTAATGCATTACACATAAGCAATTATATTTTGACAATTAATATACAACTTTTAATTTACAAACAATATAAATTACATATAAAATCAGCTTTAAAATATTTAACACTTTTAAAATTGCTAAACTTTTAAGCTCTTTGTGAACATAGATTATAAAAATAAAAAAAATTCCAGATTTAGTTTAGCTTGTCAGCAAGTACGAGACGGAGGCCGTGATGTTGACAGAGAAAAATGACTTCGAGCCTCTATATGCGTCACACGCTCCTCAAAATAAACCCTCAGAGAAGTATATGAGACAGACAGAGGAAGAGAAGCTGTAGCAAGGCCATGAAGGCCGCTGTAGAGCCGTACTCCTTCACTGACACAGACATGAGCGACTGAAGAGCCACTGACCCACAACACAGCGCTTGACTGACACTCGCTGTTTTCATTCACCCCTCCAACCTCCACAGCGACCCACGACTGCCAGTATAACAAACGTCTGCTGTACTTCCATTTACAACGAGGTAGAGTTCAGTTCATACACACCCATAACCCATAAACACATCCACACAGCTCCCGGTCCTCAGGCTTTTATGAGAAAACCGCTTTATTGCGAGCTACTAATAGCCAATTAGCATTGTGTGTTCTGTGGCCGGCCGTTCCAGGGTGTGGATAGACAATCTGCCTCTCCAGGTGTGTTTTCTGCAGTAAATACACCGTATGCAGTCGTGCCCACTCAGTCAACAGAAAACGGGAATTCTGACGTAACTTCCTCTGTGTGCTGGCAGCCTTTACGAAAAAGAAGTTTATTCAAGTGTGCTATTAGTATACTTCTTTTAAACAAAAAAATAGGAAAGTATACTTTTAGTCTAACCCCTTTTTTATATACTTCTCAGAATATACTTAAAATGACATTTAAGTAAACTTGACTTATATGGTATATACAGCTATAATTGTGTCCTAGAATCGTGTTCGATTGGTAATGTAGGGGGCGAGGACACTTACTGTACAGATTCCCAAAAACCACAAGTGAGAAGAACACCGAAAAAACACAGATGCCTCCCACATTGTTCTAACACGCTCCTAGAATAAAACAGCATCAAAATGATGCACGTTGATGAATTCGACATGAAGAGGTAAAGCTTTGGGGTGGTGATCAAAACTCTATTACGTTTGGGATTATCATTCTGAAAATCCCATTAGTCTTTTTAGCTTTTTGTCACAAAATCGTTGGTTTTCTTTGTTTTTTATATGAAACTGACACATTAAGTGTTTAAAAAAGAATGCCCTGACGTGAATACACTTGTTTTGTTTACAACGCTTTGTTTACATGTTTTGATACCATGTTCTTTTTTGGTGGTTGTATGTTCAGATATTCTGTAAACAATATATACAAATTACCCCTACATAGGGATAGAGTACGTATCTTAAGAACTATGATGTAAGTTCAACTTAAAGAAAACTTACGAGTATACTTGCAGTATTAAACTAGTAGTTTACTGAGACTATATACTTCAAAGTGTACTAAAAATGATTTAAAGTATTTAATTAGTAAACTATCAGTATAACTATAAGTTCACTTTTAGTATAGTTACAGTACAAACTAAACATTTTGATGTAAAATAGTTGTGTACTCAGTTTACTACTGTACTTAAAGTATACTTTTATATACTAGAAAGTGGGCCAATTCGTTCCCAAGGCGTGATGGCATAGTACACTTACAAGTATACTAGTACACTGATATTTGTATACTTACTACATAAAGTATACTTAAAAATATACTTGAACTTAAGTATACTTACTAATATAAACTTGAAGTATACTACTTTTGGTAAGGGAAACCCAGAGAAGATGGAAGCATAAGTTCTTACAGGTCTCGTCGCAGCCTGAAATCTTGCTATGAATGGTTCTAGTGCAGTGGTTCAGACTGACCCATACAGCGCACATGATATAGTAAGAGCTACGATGTGAAACAGTTTTCACCAAATCCCCCATAGAGACCAACACACCTGTAGCAGTTCACCTCTGATGTTCCTGTAGCTGCTAGAGACATTTACCTCGAGTAGAAGTCATTTTAGGTCTCTGAGACTAGGTTTTCTAGCGGAAGGATGCCACTTTATGCTCAAAGTCTCAATGAAAAGTCGTTTCCTTAAACCTAGGGTCTCCAAATTTGGTCCTGGAGGGCCGGTGTCCTGCAGAGTTTAGCTGCAGCTTGCCTCAGCACACCTGTCTGGAAGCTTCTAGCTAGTATGCCAAGTAAGAGCTTGATATTACACTGTAATGGATTGTTTTATTCATACTGGGATGCTGATAATAATATAATGGTCAGATTTTAAACCAGTTTCAATGCGTTCAGGTTCATGTCCCTGCTGCAATGTCTTTATTTGGGGGAGTAATACGCAGGAGACTGGTTACATACCATTACTTACATGACCGTCTATAAACTTCTTCATATCAGGAAAAAAAGCCTTCAGGATGATTCCCTGTCTGGGTTCATTTTGGAATAACAACTGGCTGACTGTACATCATCTCTTAATTTTACACCATACAGTGACATGAAGTGGTCCTGATATACACCCTCAGATAAAAAGGTACAAAAGGTATATTTGTGCCTTATTTACCCCTAAAGGTAAACCGCCCCAGTGACAGATTTTGTACCTTTTTTCTGAGAGTATAAGAGCTAAACTGATCAGTGGGAAACCATATTCTTTATAATTATAAAATTAATTATAGTTTACATTTATATTAAACGTTATATGAAATGCTATGTTTAAGTAGTCCATCTTTATATATGATTTCATATCTTTGAAATATGGTTAAAGTGCTACTGCTGAATGTATTGACAAGCATTTATGGTGGACTAAAATATATTTATAATTACCCGCGCAGGGCTGCCAAACCACTAGGGGGCCCCTTGCTCTCAAAAATGATTTAAGTAGCATATCACAATGAAAACATGATGGTAAGTAATTTCTATAACATGCAAATATAAATGTGGTGTATGACTATGACTTCCAAACAAAGCTATCCATCCAGAGCAGGAAAAAAACAGAAAGAAAATAATCTAAGTGAAGCAAAGGAGCACAGAAGTCTAGGACCGGCATTATAATCAAAATAAAACGTGCTTTGGTATGTTAATCAAAGTAAGTGATAACATAATGATTTAAAATGTCCTTAAAGTAAAAACTTGACATTTTTGCAAAGAGCAAAAGTGTGCCTTAGTGAGAGAAATGGTCATGAAACTGTAACTTAAGTGGCCTTTTAGTATGTGCAGGTACAGTTAAGTACACTAAAACTGCGCATTCTACACAGCTGAGCACATTTCAGTTTATCCACGAGGTCTGCTTTCCTGCAGAGTTCAGTTCCTGTGTGTCCTCTGTTACTGAATCCTAAACTAAAGCATGCTCGTCTGCTTCAGCTGGATTAGGCTCTTTTCCAGAGCTCAAGGACTCTAGTCTGTCACCACCCTGCATGCTCTGTGCTGTCATGACATCCAGATGCACAGCTCAATAATCACGGCAGTATCTGAGATCAGAACACATTCACAGGTTTTGATTGACAGCACGTCATATCTCTATTTTCAGTGCGTTCTTACGCAGGATCAGTGAATCGTGACCTTTAGATTGGGAAGCACGCGTGATTCGGTGTTTATACACTGCTGTTGACTTAAAGAAAAACACTGATTCCTGTGAGCCGTTTCCACTTTTTCAGATGAGATATAATGACGGCTGCGTTTCAGGCCGGCTCTCAGAAAGCTGCAGTAGCCCGGCTCCGTGATTAACTGAGATTATTTGACTGGATTTCCTGTCTAGCCTGAGGTGTGAGCGTGCATTTCACTTCTGATGAATGGCAGCCGGCTCTGGCTGTAATATAATAGACAGCGGTCCTTTACATGAGCTGCATGCTCTCTCTCTTACAGAGATGATTTGGATACTGCGCTCTGTGATAAATCTGTCAGACTTTCATTGGTAAACATTCTCAGACGCTCTGAACCTCTGTACCCAATGAAAGCAGTGTGGATGTGTGAAAAATGATAATACGGAGGGTTTATTTACATTAAGTACAAATAGCATGTCTTGTTGGCGGTCTATTTACACAAACGCACCATTGTCTGCTTAGGCCAGACACGAGAGAAACCAACTCATTTGCTGAACAGTGCTATGGAGAGTAATGATAGTGCATTTGGCTTTTAATGCAATCAACACGAGTTCAAATGCATCATTTCCCAAAAACATTTTTTTATTTATTTGAACTTTGTGTAAATAGCATCTTGAATATGCAACTAGAAAGGGAAAGCTGTTTAGGCAAACTTTGCATGTTGATTTGACCCAGGTTTGTTTGTTCAAAAGTAAAACTTGTAAAAGCTTGATGCGTCAAGTTTATATTGGCCTTAAAGACAGACAGATCGGTCTTGAACTGAAGTTTGGTCTCAGATTTTGAAAAATAGGAAAGCCTAATACAAAATTTGTACTAACATCAACTTTCTATACTTTAATTTAGCAGATTTGACATGAATGGCACACAGTGGATGATCTGAATCCTGAGCCATCTGTGGCCCAGAGAACAGAGTGACTGTAGAGCAGACACAAGCACATGGCACTCCAGCAGCAGCCGTGTGTGTGTGTGTGTGTGTGTGTGTGTTTGTGGTGAGCGTGCTTGTGTGCCGTGCGTGCGTTGTGCGAGTGAGTGTGCTGTGTGTGCGCGTGTGTGTGCGATTGATTGCGCGTGTGTGTGCGAGTGAGTGTGCGTGTGAGTGTGCTGTTGTGCGAGTGAGTGTGCGTGTGGTGCGTGTGTGTGCGAGGGAGTGTGCGTGTGTGGCGAGTGATTGTGTGCGTGTGCGTGCGTGTGTGTGCGAGTGAGTGTGTGTGTGTGCGTGTGAGTGCGCGTGTGTGTGCGTGTGTGTGCGAGTGAGTGTGCGTGTGTGAGTGAGTGTGTGTGTGTGTGCGCGTGTGTGCGTGTGTGTGGTGTGTGTGCGTGAGTGTGAGCGTGCGAGTGAGCGTGCGTGTGAGTGTGCGCGTGCGCGTGTGTGTGTGTGCGTGTGTCTGTGCGTGTGCGTGCGTGTGTGTGTGAGTGAGTGCGTGCGTGTGTGTGTGCGTGTGTGTGCGTGAGTGTGTGTGTGTGCAAGTGAGTGTGCGTGTGTGTGCGCGTGTGTGTGTGAGTGTGTGTGTGTGTGAGTGAGCGTGCCTGTGAGCATGCGTGTGTGTGCGTGTGTGCGTGTGTTCGTGTATGTGCGAGTGAGTGTGCGTGTTGTGGGTGCGCGATGTTGTGTTTGAGTGTGAGTGAGTGTCCAGTGTGTGTGAGAGTGTGTGTGTGTGTGTTTGTGAGTGATGTGTGTGTGTTTATGTGTGTGTGTAGTTTGTGGTGAGTGTCTTGTTTGAGTGATGGAGTTTGCGTGTGAGTGAGTGTGTGTGGTGTGTGTGTGTTTTCGCGTGTGTGTGCGAGGAGTGTGCGCGTGAGTGTGTGGAGTGAGTGTGGCGATGTGGCGCGTGTGTGGTGCTGTGTTTGCGAGTGAGTGAGTGTGAGCGTTGTGTGGTGCTTTGAGCGTGCGTGTGAGGTGTGCCGTGTGTGTGTGTTGTGGTGCGAGTGAGTGGCGTGTGTGTGGGGGGTGTGTGAGTATGTGTGTGTGCGTGTGTGTGTGCGAGTGAGTGCTCGTGTGTGTCGTGAGCCCCCCCCCGGGTGTGTGTGCGTGGTGTGGTGTGCGTGGTGCGAGTGAGTTGCGTGGAGTGTGCCGTGGATGCGTGAGTGTGTGTCGGTGTGTTTTCGCGTGTGTGCATTTGTGTGTGTGTGTGTGTGAGTAAGTGAGTGTGTGTGTGTGTGTTTGTGCGAGTGTGTGTGTGTGTGTGTGTGAGTGAGTGTCTGTGTTTGTGTTTTGTGTGTGAAGGTGGTGTGTGTGTGGTGTGTGTGTGTGTGTGGGTGTGAGTGAGTGTCCTGTGTGTGTTGTGGTTTTGTTGTTTGTGTGTGTGAGTGAGTGAGTGAGTGTCTTTGTGTGTGTGTGTGTGGGTGGTGAGTGTGTGTGTGTGTGAGTGATGTGTCCTGTGTGTGTGTGTGTGTGTGTTTGTGTGTGTGTGGGTGTGTTGAGTGTGTGTGTGTGTGTGAGAGATAGTGAGTGAGTGTGTGTGTGTGTGTGTGTGTTGTTTGTTTGTGTGTGTGGAGTGAGTGAGTGATTGAGTGTCCTGTGTGTGTGTGTGTGTGTGTGTGGGTGTGACTGTGGTGTTTGTGTGTTTGTGAGTGAGTAAGTTGTGTTTGTGTGTGTGTGTTTTTTTGTGTGTTTGTGTGTGTGTGTGTGGGTCTGTGTGAGTGTGTGTGTGTGTGAGTGTGAGTGGTGAGTGAGTTATGTCAAAGGTGACTGTGACTTTTTGTCTGTCATTGCATCCTGTACATTTGAACTAATCACGAATAAAGAGACTTCTGTCAGGAGCGTCCCATCACACACACCCCTCTCATCTGCACTGATATCACTGCAAACCTCCACAGCTGCACAGCACACACACACACACTCTCACACACATACACACACACACTCACACTCTCACACACACACTCACACACACACAAACACACACACAAGCACACCCTCACACACACACTCACGCACACGTTCACACTCACACTCACACTCACACTCATACACACACACACATACTCTCACACACACACTCACACTCTCACACACACACTCTTAAACACACTCATACACACACACACACACACACACTTGAAAGTAAATTTGGCGTTTAGCTTTACATCTTGAGGAATACAGCTTCATTATTCAATCAAACAAAAGTGTATTGCGGTGCATAATTCTTAACTAGTCAAAAAACATTGTCACATAAAAATGTCTGAATACAGAGACTATGAGCTTTGAAATGATAAGACAATAACAGAAGTGTTTAAAAGGAAGACGAGAAGTGCTCTGTGGATGCTGTGATGTCAGAGCTCAAAGTGCCCCACTGGGAACAGTTATTATTGTAGTGCTATTGATGTGCATCTGCTGCTCATACTAAATATGACCAGGTTATTAGGATTTCAAACATTACTTTTACAGAGAAACTGAGCGTGTGTTTATGCAACAACAAAGACGTGTTGGTTTCCACATGCGTTTGTTCGAGAATCTACAGGTAGCCGCCAACTCTCTAAAGGATTTGACAGAAATGATGCCTAAAATGAGATGATTACATGATTAAAGTCATTTCAGTACAGTACTGTGACTCCTATTCTGAGCATCTCACTATTATATAATATTGTTTAATAAATGATATAATAGAGGTCTGTCACATGTCCGTATCAGCTAATAAAACCCCAGATCTCAGTGTGATTATCTCAGACAGATGGCATGTGCAGGAGGTTACTGGATGTCATGTCTGTAACATCATGATCTCGTGATCATTACAGGAAGACGTTACATTTCACTGCATCCACCACGGGTAACAAGCTTGCTACAATTGTTGTAGTCCGTTATCAAGGAGACAAGATCATGTCTGAACAGCATGCTTGAAATGAAATATAAGAATACATGTGTGAAGGAATTAAAGAAAAATATCATAAAGGTAAATATCATTTGCAAACTGAATATTTCCATTGTGCATCCAATCCATCAAATGTCAAAAGATGCAGTAAAGTTTGATATTATTTACCTGTGTGTCTTTATAACATATGCATAGACTGAACTAGTGAAAGTGTGGGAAAAAAAGAAACTACACTCGGGGGCCAGGACAGAATTGTAAATCTTGCATGGAATTTTGATTATTCATATACTATTGAGAACAGTGCTATTCAAAATAAAGTATATTGCATATTTTAATATGCCAAAAAAGGTAATACAATCTAAAATCGAGTGAAAAGTCTCATCTCAGAGGACACTAGAGAAGAGTCTGTCCTAACAGCAGAAGCTGTTTGACCTGAGTACAGTAGTAAACATTGAGTAACGAGCGGGACTAATGAACCTGACCTCTCTCACACACACACACACACACACACAATCAAACGCTCCATCAGCAGCGCACTGCCTCCCATTGGTCCAGCTCACTGCCCCCCCAGGCTCTGATTGGCTGATGCAGATGACCTGTTGATCAACACAGCGCCGTGATAGCAGCGTTTATGAGCAGTGCGCTAACATGAAAACCCCTTGTAGAGATAACAGTCATGGCAGACTGAGAATGAGCTGAGCATTAGGATTAGCAGACGAGCAGATGTGAGCGCACTGCATCAGCTATGAAGGCAGTGCCAAGAGCTCATTACAGTAGCATTCTGAGTAGAATATGGCTTATAGCTGCGCGCTGTCGTGTTGTTATGAGCCGTTGAGAGAAATGCATCTGTGCACATGCACAAGGGCTGAGTTTGAGGGCAGACGCAGCTGCTCGTTCAGAGCAATAACGGCAGTGATAATGAGTGAACGTCAGTTACGGCCACATACCGCACATTCCCTGGCAGGAGAGCTGCGTGTGAACACGCTCAGCAACCACGCTGCCAGTTATCTTAGCATTTATGTTATTAGCTGCACCAGCAAAGAACAGACGGAGTGAAACACATATAAATCAGTTCATGCCATTGCTCTGGTGTGTTCTGTGCTGCATCGTTTGGCCTGTCATATCAGACATATATGCTCTGTTTAAGCTGATAAGTCTAGAACTAGAAAATGATCAGGATGAGCTGCAGTGTGTCTTTGCTCAGTGAGAGACTGACCGGAGAGTGTCAGCTTGATGCAATAAAGAAAGACAAACCAGCTGCTAATTCATCAGATACACTGAGGACTGAGATTTATCTACATCACTGATGTCACATTTTAGAAAATTACGGAAGTTGCTTTTGTTAAAGGGAAATTTGAAATGATCTGAAATATACCAAAAACTTTGATATGAAATCATATATCAACAATAATACACTTTCTGAGTTGGATTTGGTTAAAATGTTAACGTTTTTACTACCAATCAGAGGTTTGGAGTTGCTAAGATTTTTAATGTTTCAGAAAGTAGTCTCTTCTGCTCACCAAGTCTTCGTTCCTTTGATAAAAGTAATGTAATATTGTAAAACATTATTTCAATGTAAAACAGCTGTTCTGTGTGAATATCTGTTAAATCAAAGCTGTATTTTCAGCATCATTACTCCAGTCTTCAGTGTCACGTGATCTTCAGAAATCAGTCTAATATGCTGCTTTATTATCAGTGCTGGAAACAGTTATTGTTGTGGAAATCGTGATACATTTTATTTTTCAGGATTCACAGATGAATAGAAAGTTCAAAAGAACAGCATTTATTTGAAATAGAAATCTTTGCTGAATAAAAGTATTAATTTTCAAAAAAACTGTAACTGTAGAATGGTGATGTGGCTTTGCATGGTTACGTCGTGCACGAAAGTGAAGAAAAGAAGGTCCGGGTTCTATGGTGGAAGACATGATACTTGCTCAGACGCAGATTATGTCTTTTAGGACTTTGGTTTCACTATCAGACTCTTCTGTAAGTAGTCACATCCGTTGTGTATGGTGATTACAGACAACCACACATAGAGACCCAAATATTGTAGTGCTCATTTAACCACCTTAAATAAGTTGAAAAAATTAAACTGATTGGAAAGCATGTAGATCCAGTTAGGAGCTTGATGACTGGCCCAAAGAATCTGCAGCCATTAACAAATAAATACATTTGCTTTAGCCCTGTGCACCAACACTGGGACCAATACAGAACTTTCTCTAACAATAATTAGACTTACTCCGTCTATACTCAAAATTGTCTAATTAAGCCCAAACCACAGGAAAACGGCCGGTTGAGTGGGCTGGAGGTAGACGTGTGGGTGAACTGTTGAGTCATTGTGTGCTAGTAATAAAAGATGATAAATGTGGGCCAGTTTTTCTCACCGTAGCGCAGACATAGTACTTACTCTGCACTCACTCCCTCACTCACTCACTCACTCACGTCACTCACTCTCTCACACACCACACACACACACACACACACCACCACTCACTCACTCTCGACCACAACCACCCCACACACACTCCTCACATCACTCACCGTCACTCACGACTCATCTCTCACACACACACACACACTCACTCTCACACACACACTCACTCTCACTCACACACACACACACACACACACTCACTCACCACTCACACACACACACACACCTCACTCACTCACACACACGCTCACTCACTCACACACACACACACAAAAAAACACACACACACACACACACAACCAACACACACACACACACACAACTCAATCTCACACAGCACACACTCTCACACACGCACTCTCACTCACACACGCTCTCTCACTCACACACACGCCCTCTCACTCACACACACACACACACACACACACGTACGTCCACTCACTCACTCACGTCACCACTCACGACACACACTCTCACGTCACCTCCCTCTTCATCACTCACACACACACACACACGCACTCACTCACTCACACACACACACGCTCACTCTCACTCACCACACACACACACACACACACACACACACACACACACTCACTCACTCACACACTCCTCACTCACCACTCACACACACACACCACACCACACCACACACACACACACCCTCCAGCTAAACTCTGAGCTTCCCTCTGAGCCATGAATACATCTACAGCTTCAGAGGCGTTGGCTGTGTTATTTGTGTTTTCTGTCCGATCACTGGAGGAATTCTCTACTCTCAGAGCCAAAACAGTTTGTGCTTTCCTTGCTGCATAATTAAGGTGTCAGCAAGATGACCATCCCATTAACCACAGCCTTGAAAGAAGCCACTCCAGCAAATACTTCTCAAATACTTCTTTACGCTCTAATTTGTTGTTCTAAAATATTAATGTCATGGCTAGCTGCTTTTGGATTCTAAAACACCAACTTTTAGGAGCAGCACTTTTCAGCCACGGTTAGTATAATAGGGGCAGTGTGTTGAGTTTGGACGGCTTCGTTCAAAGATAAAGCTGAAGTGTGTTGCAATGTGGTTGCTAAGGTGTTTTAAGTAGTTCCATCTTGTCTGATTTGCACTGTCCATCATGCTGTTATTGGGGCAAAACAGACTTAAAGGGATATGAAATGAAAAATTTGGCCATCCAAGATGTAGGTGACTTTTTTTCTTCAGTATAACAAGATTTTCAGCTGAAACCGTGGCTGTTGGTGATTCATAAAAGGCAAGTCAATGGCTACCGTCACTTTGAGAGTCAAAAAATCATATCAGGCAACACAAAATGAATCCCCGTGGCTCCTGGCGATATATTGAGGTCTTATGAAGAGAAACAATTGGTCTGTGCAAGAACTTTTTTTCTTTTCTGCCAACTGATTCTTTCAGACAGTTTGTTTCAACAAACTGGTTCAAACAACTGATTCAGCAATTTGTTCATGTAATCATGCAATGATGTAACATATACACAATTATATTACTAAAGCACCCAATAATGATGTGAAGCGTGAATGTTTTACATGTCTAAAGCAAGTTAAGTGAATAAACTAGTCTTCATAAGCTCACCTTTTTACATAAACCATGAGAAACCATAAAAATATATTCTATATATTCAAAATATATAACTTTCATGTATAAATAGAACATTATAACATCCAGTTGTAACAGAGAACAATGACAGTCCTTCTATTTCAATCTATTCAGCACTGCTAGAGTCATAAAGAGTATCTCTTTAACCCTCGCTTCACCCTCAGACAGTAATTGCTGGCTTTTCATATCTCATGTGTTTTACATTTCCTCTATGGATTGGAGTGCAATGGAGCATTCCTCCACAAGCCCTCAGTTTACCCAAGTGTGGTTTCCCAGGCCCAGGCTATATTATCGGAGCCTGTGTCACGCTGCCGATTAGATGGTGGAAAATTCACCAGGAACTGAAGGCTCCTTTCATGATTTTAACGGTCGAGGTGGTCTCTGACACATCACACTGATCGCGGGCTGTACATGAGCGGCGCAGACAACCAAATCATGAGTGTTTGGCATTTGTGTCAAATCCATTTAAGTGTAATTGAGAGGCTGGAGGTGATAGTGAGAGAGCAAACAAAAGCCTCGCAGGCTTCACATATTGACTCATGACTATGGATTGAGATGCTGGCTTCAGAGCAAGAGCTTTTCTGAGATTCTTGAAACGTTTATGTAGTAACATATTACACAAATCAACATATAATGAAAATGCCAACCTGGACAGCTGGTATGAAATCTATCTCTAACACCTCGACGCCAAACAAATACACAGGAGTATGACATGATTTCCAGTGCTGGATGATGGAAATATGCACAACTGTTTTTGTTTTCAAATCATATGCTGATGCATGAGCTGTGGAAGAGTAGGAGTTTGTAAGAAATAACTATATTTTGAAAACCATTATGCATTTTCACGTGATCTCATGTATGCTCCATGTTTACAAAGCAAGGGCTGTGTCTCATTTTGAAGGATGCTGTTAGGTATGAAGCATCCACTATAGGCTGTGGTGTCCTCAACCTACAGTTAAGCAAGATGGCCTTTGTAGGACATACAGTAGGGTCATAAAAGAAAACAGAACATTTAGGTGTGTATATAAAGAGTTGCTATGCTAACACGTGTCTCAATGCGTCACAGCAGAGCCTGGCGTATTTCTACCAGCACTTGTTAAAGGCACAATATGTAATTTTTGCCGCTAGAGGGCGCGTATTCAAAATAAACAAAGAGGCAAAGGCGTAGTTAGACGACGGCGTGACTGAGTGTGGAATCATGGGAGTTGTGGTCTTCATCCCCACAGCTGATGCAATTCGACGGGACTCGGGCAGAAATCAGGTTCATGGATGAGCTAATGATTTATTAAAGAAACAGAATGAAGCAGGGTGAGGCTGAAAGCCTTGAAGCGAAACGAGGCGCTGAACGAGTGCGACACCCCGTGTGGGGTAAAGCAGCGGGGCTTTTATTATGCCACAGTCGAGCGCTTCCGCTGCTTCCGGTCGTGCGTGTGTGGGGTAAAGCAGCGGAGCTTTTATTATGCCACAGTCGAGCGCTTCCGCTGCTTCCGGTCGTGCGTATGTGGGGTAAAGCAGCGGAGCTTTTATTATGCCACAGTCGAGTGCTTCTGCTGCTTCCGGTCGTGCGTGTGTGGGTTAAAGCAGCGGGGCTTTTATTATGCCCAGTCGAGCGCTTCCCCGCTGCTTTTCCGGGCGGGCGTATGTGGGGTAAAGCAGCGGAGTTTTTATTATGCCACAGTCGAGCGCTTCGCTGCTTCCGGTCGTGCGTGTGTGGGTTAAAGCAGCGGGGCTTTTATTATGCCACAGTCGAGCGCTTCCGCTGCTTCCGGTCGTGCGTGTGTGGGGAAAAGCACGGGGCTTGTATTATGCCACAGTCGAGCGCTTCCGCTTCTTCCGGTCGTGCGTATGTGGGGTAAAGCAGCTGAGTTTTTATTATGCCACAGTCGAGTGCTTTCGCTCCTTCTGGTCGTGCGTATGTGGTGTAAAGCAGCGGGGCTTTTATTATGCCACAGTCGAGCGCTTCCGCTTCTTCCGGTCGTGCGTGTGTGGGGTAAAGTAGCGGGGCTTTTATTATGCCACAGTCGGGCGCTTCCGCTGCTTCCGGTTGTGCGTGTGTGGGGTAAAGCAGCGGGGCTTTTATTATGCTACAGTCGAGCGCTTCCGCTGCTTCCGTTCGTGCGTGTGTGGGGTAATCAGCGGGGCTTTTATTATGCCACAGTCGAGAGCTTCCGCTGCTTCCGGTCGTGCGTGTGTGGGGTAAAGCAGCGGAGCTTTTATATGCCACAGTCGAGCGCTTCCGCTGCTTCCGGTCGTGCGTATGTGGGGTAAAGCAGCGGGGCTTTTATTATGCCACAGTCGAGCGCTTCCGCTGCTTCCGGTCGTGCGTGTGTGGGGTAAAGCAGCGAAGCTTTTATTATGCCACGGTCGAGCTCTTCCGCTGCTTCCGGTCGTGAGTATTTGGGGTAAAGCAGCGGAGCTTTTATTGTGTCACAGTCGAGCGCTTCCGCTGCTTCCTGTCGTGCGTTTGTGGGGTAAAGCAGCGGGGCTTTTATTATGCCACAGTCGAGTGCTTCCGCTGCTTCCGGTCTTGCGTATGTGGGGTAAAGCAGCGGGGCTTTTATTATGCCACAGTCGAGCGCTTCCGCTGCTTCCGGTCGTGTGTATGTGGGGTAAAGCAGCGGAGCTGTTTTATGCCACCCGCGAGCGCTTCCGCTGCTGTCCTGTCGTGTGATGTGGGTAAGCGCGGAGCTTTATCATACAGAACATTTAGTTCTGTTATATGCTACTCTGTGCGGTCGTCAATGGTCTATTAAAACACACAACATATTAAAGCGTCTTTGCTGGTTCCATGTTTTCTACACAACAAAACCGGAAATCGAGGGGTTTATTACGTCATTGGCCGGCGCACAAATGACACTATGGACAACGCGCTCCGTGTCACTAGTTAAAATTGCTTATTTCTCTGTATTAACAGTCTTCAACATTTGGGATAATGCAAGTACACAAGTCAGCAAAATATATAACACTGTTCTAGTGAGAATTTTATTTATTTATTTATTTATTAATTCTAGAATTGTATTTTCCCCGGTGGTGAGTTTGTCAACTATTTTACGGACAAACGGTATGGGTTGACAGGTACCATAGTTGACAGTTTCACTATTTTGACTCATCATTTCAATGGCAGGCCTTGTCTAGCCAACCAAGTGTTTTCTTGATCAGGTTAACCTCAGATTTTAATAATTATTTGAAATAAAATCCTAAAAATAGTGCAAACCATAACAATGCACCCAACATGGTTGATGGGCAATTAATATACTTCTTGACAATCAGTCATTAGAGATTAAATATTGAAAAAATTAAGAGGACATTTACCATAATGTGTTCAAAATGTCATTTGGAGAAGAAAACGATATCACACGATAAACTATTTTTTTGTTTTCAGGGGCTGTTTGATTAGTAACGTAGTTGACAATCTTTGAGGACATGAGTAAAATTAAATATTCTATTTAAAAAAGAATATGAAATCCAAACTCAATCTATTTTTCTAAGATATTTGGATTGTAGAAATACATTTCATATAGATAATCTGGACTCAAATTTCTGTAATTCAAGTGACAAAGACAATTTCAAGCAAACTGAAAAACAGGTGCGCAAAATATATGTGTGAGATTGTAGTATGCATTCTGTAAACAGACAGAAATTAGAAAAAGCATAATCATCATCGATGGACATGAAATGAACCATAAATGATAGAATGACCCCTGTAAACACAGTGTGTACACGATTAAGGAGTCTGAGGTGTGGAGGTGTGGTAGTAAGCCTCAATACTATTGTACTGTCTTCCAGTAAAACGCAAAATGATGTACTTTCCCATCATTAGGGAGTCAAGGTGCTCTGAGAATGGCTACGGAATTTAAAAATCCATCCTGACTCTCAGCACAGATGATGTATCATCACGCTCCTGGTCACACTCACTATAGCGTTTCCCAGACTGTATTTGGAAGCAGCAGAAGTCTGCGAGTTAGGAATCAGGCAAGCTTTCTGTCGGATCGGATCGGTGGGGATCAGGAGGGGTCTCATGTGTAAAAGTTCATGGGAGTGCTGGCTTCTGGAGTTCCGCTGCTTTGTTTGACACTCCTGGTGGTGTGACCCCGTGTGACCCCAGCACAAGCACTTCCTCCTCAACCCCGGCGCGCACACATAACCCACTGCATTTGACCTGTGACAGCGGAGGCCCCTCGCTAGCGCTCAGCACTGAACTTCACTTTGCCTCCATCCAGGCAACAATCAATGGGGTTTTGTCCCTCCTCAAGATAAATGACTCTCCCAACAATGCCTGCGCACTCTTACTTTCATGCCATTCATAAAACGGGACACTTATCTTGAGCTGTCCAAGAATCGTCGACTTCCCCCCGTAGCAAAAGGAAATGGAGGTCAACTGCTTTTCTCATGCAGAGCAGCCCAGCTGAGCAGAGCGAGGCCAGTCACCTCAGGAAATTAAAACTTTTGCTCCTCATCATGTCCAACATTTAACACATCCAGAAAATGAGACAAAGTGTCATTGTTTGCTTGGGAAAGCGAGTTGAAGGTCCCGTCTAGATACTTAAACCCCAGAATACAGTGCAGAACACAGAGTGGCCTGATATCTTGCATCTTAGTGATCGATTAGTTTCAGGTTATAGCCATCATGGCTACTGCATACATTTTCATTACAAAACAGTCATAAAGTAAACATTCCCTAAAGAATCAGTAGTGAGTTTACGCTTCATTAGAGCACATGTTGTTCTGAATACATCGAGGAATAATCACCACCATTATTTACAAGACAAGCCTTCGCTTTCACGAGCACAAACATACAAATTAAGTCAAGTGTGTATTTAATATATGGTATGCATTCAGATTTCTGTTTAAAATGAGCAACTAATCACCTTAATCACCCGATGGATGGATGTAGGGATGGATGGATGGAGGGAGGGATGGATGATGGATTGATGGAAGGGGGGATGGAGGTATAATCGATGATGAATGAATGGAGGGAGGGATGATGAAGGATGGAGGGAGGGATGGTTGGATGGAGGGATGGATGGATGACAGAGGGAAGGACGCATGATGAGGGAGGGATGGATGGATGATGGAGGGATGGATGGATGAATGGATGGTTGGATAGATGGAGGGAGGAAGGAAGGGATGGATGGAGGGTTGATTGGATGGATGGAGGGATGACGGAGGGAAGGATGGATGGATGATGGAGAGATGAATGAATGGAGGGATTGATGGAGGGATGGATGGATGACGGAGGGAGGGAGGGATGGATGGATGATGGAGAGATGAATGAATGGAGGGATTGATGGAGGGATGGATGGATGACGGAGGGAGGGAGGGATGGATGGATGATGGAGAGATGAATGAATGGATGGATGGGAATAGTTATCCATCATTTACTCAGTCTCATGTGGGTCCAGACCTGCATTCTCTCTTTACCCAGCTTTTTCATACAGCATACAGGTCTTAAAGCTCTAAGAACTGCATACACCTTAAATAAACAAATAAAGTAGTCCTCCCGCAAACATTCTAATATTGTATATTACTTTCGCGCATCAGGGCACCCGCTATCAATATGTGGGGTATTTAAATCCCCTTTGAATGAGCGCTCGCAGTCGCACTTCACTTTCACTTTCACGATCGCGCGCGCACTGTATAAAGGGAGCACATCTTACAATAAAATATATTTGTCAATGAGCTCGGGATCTGTTGAGAAGCAAATCCTCCAACATCTTGTCAGTCATCACTCCTTACTCTCGACCCGTGATCAGTCAAATCTGACTCCTGCATCTCGTGTTGGATGCAGGGTTGTTGTTGTTGTTGTTTTTTTCCACGACATTGGGCTGCTTTTAAACTGTTGCCATGGGCTGATTTTCCCCAGTGGGTTAAAGGTTTGAAATATTGCTTAAATTGCATTTGGTTGAAATGCTTGTACTGAAACATTTTGCATTCCACCTGTAATAAAACTGTGCTAAATGTTTTGGGCCACATTAGTAGGAAGCATTTGAGCTGTGTTTGATAAATGTGCATAACAGTGACTGTAAAATATGTATTTTAGGGACGGAAATGACATTTTTATATTTGGGACATAGTTGCGCTACTTTGGGCTGTTTTTTCTTACTAGCATGGGCTTGGGATGCTTAATTAAAATGATGTAATAGTTGTGATCATTACTTTACCTTCCATGATCATTCAGACACGATCAGGTGCAGTACTGACACTCTGTCAAGTCTGCATAAAAAAAAAGCACTCCATAATCACAGCTAAACTGTCTGATCAGTCAGTTGTTTGTCATGAGAAGTGCTCCACAAAACAGCTATGGTTTGCAGACAGTTATAGGAGTTGTGACAAATACATCTTTTGAATATACTGTCTGAACTCATTGACCTGTTAGGTTGGAGAGCTTTATTTTCCCTCCTCAATATGTTTTGTCAGTTGTTTTGTTTATTGGTCTAATTCTTGTTTCTTGGGTGGCATTGGGTTAGTCATTCAATTAATTATCTTGTGCTTCGTTCCCCACTTCTGAATTATGTTGTATTGATAAGGAGTTATCACAAACTACGACTGTTAAGTTGTGCTATCTTACAATCAGTATATAATAAATGAGAGTTAAAGTGTTGCAGATGTAACCGGTTAAAACTTGGAGTGGCGATGAGGTCTTAAAATGTATGGAAAGAGTCTTAAAAAAGGTCTTAAAAGGTATTAAATTTAACTCCATGATTCCTGTATATACCCTGATTAGGCTTCTTCTCACAACCTTCGATGATGATTTATTGTGCGTCGTTGTTCTCTAACAGAATGCAGAGGGGTTTGTTTTGTCTCCTCATTCTCAGTTTTCAGTGTTCACCTATTTTCTCTAGTTACAGATGGCCTTGTGCAGCATGCCGCTGTGAAAAAGTAACTTTTTTAATCAGCGAATAACATGTAATCTTCCTTTTTGCAACACTAATGTTCCTAAAACTCATCAAGCACAGCAACACCAAGGCCATGGGCTTTGAGTCCCACAAAAACACAAATACTCATAAATGTTGAACTTGAATGCATTGTGTCGCAGTGCTTATATATTTTTACATGACAGCAGGTAATGCACTCGCTGTATTAATAAAGGATTCGGCTAAACTCCAATCCATCTTTTACTTCATCCCACGACACTCTGCATATAAATTAGCTTAAAGGCTCTATGAATGCAATTCTATAATAAGCATTTGCAAAACGTATTTTAAAATGCATTGGGCGTTTTTTCAGACAGGCCATCTTACTTTCTGACCGTCAATGAACCAGCCAACTCAACGAGTCAAGTCACAAACAATCAATCACAGTGCAGGGGAAACATCTGAACGCATCTTTGCGAATGCTGAAACTGAGAGACAGAGAAAGGCTTCTGACTGGACGTCCTGCACACCAGTCCTAGTCCAAACAGCCGCTGTGGTCCAGAGCTGCGTGTGATGGAAGACTTCAGGCCGTCTGGCTGAAATCTAGCCTGAGCTGTGCATACACTGGCTGATTAGCGCTGGAGTGACGCAGGCCTCCAGCAGTCAGACGTGCCAGCTCTGATACGCTGCAGCCCACAAAGCTTATCCAGACGGGCCCTAACATGCTGATTACAGATGCCCACACAATCAGGACCGCGACGTCTGCTTTCAGATGCAGTGATGCACTCGCTGTATTTACAGAAACCTGAAATTCTACTGAAAATTCTAACTGAATATATTGAATCATTGACAGACAATGCAGTCAGATGGTCATTATGACTAAATACACGCCGATATGGGGCGATCAGACCATGCAACACTGGTCTAGCTTATTTTGTGGCTACTTACGGTATTTGTATGTGCTCTGTGTAAACTTCAGACTCTATGAGCGTATCAGCTTTCAGCCGGCCTGCAATTTGACTGTGCGGCCTGAACGCTTGAGCTCTGCTGCTCTAAACAAACGCTTTCTGGCCTTCATAAAGCCATTCAGGGCACAATCTTCATTGAGTGGCCCATCCGAGTCTTTTGAGTGGAGACAGGCTCCTAAATGAACCTCAAATAGAGGCCACGAAGTCTTGTGCGCCTAACATCTACACAGTTGAGCCGATTTTTTCTACCAGTCACCCAAACTAAACACAAAACAATTATGCATTTTAGTTATCTTTTAGCAAAGCTTTCTCTATTCTGAATGTACATGTTTATCTAAGCCCATTTTATGCTTTTGTGTGTAAAAAGTAACAAAATCCATTCAATGGAAAGTAATTGCTTAGTATTTTATGAAATCCAATCCCTGCCGTGCGAACTTCTCCTTTGCTTGGAAGAGGAAAGCATGAAGGTGGATTCTAGCAGAAAGCATATCCCAGCAATGACATCAAAAATTAGTCAGGCCGTGTTTTTGAATCTGTTATGTCAAACGGCCATGCGCTAATGTATGAGGCACCATGCAGACTAGCCGCTGCTTCACCCGAAATCTTCCTCAGAGTGCTGGTCCTGAGACAATGTTTCCAAAAACAAGTTCATGAAAATATCTGTAATGGCGTAGGGCTTCACTCGTAACATGATTTGTTGATATACGTGTCAGTGTTGAACAGATTTCACATTGCAAGTAGTACTGATATCCACCACTCAAACACCGTAGCCTGCTGTTGCTCTCATCTTGCGTTACAAACACTTCTGTCATCAAACTATTCACTGGAAAAAAATGTTCCCTTTCAAGGGAACTTCGAACTGTGTCCTCTAGTGGCTCAGAGGACGCAGTGTCTCGTTCCCTACTCGGGGAACCATGGTTACATATGTAACGTGAGACGTTCCCTTTCAAGGGAACTTCGAACTGTGTCCTCTGGGCCCCTAGAGGACACAGTGTCTCGTTCCCTACTCGGGGAACCATGGTTACATAAGTAACCTGAGACGTTTTTCAGTATAAATACCTAATTATTCAGTGTTAAGCTAAACTTAAATCAAAACATGTTTACTTGAGAAGCAAAATTAGATATTACGTCTTGTTATTGACTAAAACAAGAAAAAAACGGATGCTTTTGATTGTTAGCATCACGCATATCCAGCTTCATATCTATGGGTTTTCATAGACGGTAGGTTTGTTCAATAGCTCGCGGAGTACAGAGACGTACTTGAGAGGCGAGGAGCTCCGTTCAAATCTGCGTATAAGGAAGTTCAAATGGCACGGTTGCATCAACAAATGCGTGTTTATATCAGTTTTGCGTTTGTTAACACTATAGGGTTGGGTTTGGTGTAGGGCATATTTCCAACACGATAGAGCATTAATTTTAGCGACAGTACACAGATATTAGAATTCTGAACCGCTTCAATACGTACCTGAAGCAACATAATACAAACACAGCAATACGTACCTATATCCACATAATAAAAACGTGCCAGGGTTCCTGTATTGAACCCGTGTTTTAGCGCCACTCAGTGGACATTTCTCTTGGAAACTGCGGCGACACGTGCAGCAAGGCTACCTGCTGGTGGGGAACACGGTCTCAGAATGTGTCCAGAAATCCTGTTATTGAAAACACGGCCCCTGAACACTGCTCTTATTTCAGCTATCAGAAACACACAGGGCCTGTTTTGAGCTCGCCTCAGATGTTCCTGTAGAAACCACAGCTAGTGTTAGCGAGAGAAGAGACGGCTGACCTCCTCGAGTTGTTATTAAAATACTAGCTATGTTTGTGAAGAGGCCGTCTGCTTTCGTTCAAAACTCATCCGCTGGATCAAAAACAGCGACAGGCACTAATAACAGTGAAACTCAAGGAGCATGAGGTTTCAAAAATGATTTACTCGAGGCTTTGATAAAGCCTGTAAAGAAAGATAACTAAATATGAGTCCTAAGGCACAGAAGGTACATCTGTTGATGTAATTCAAGCTCTGTTGGACCCATGGCTGAAACAGCCTAAAATGAACACTCAGCAAGCCACGAATGAGAGTAAAAAATCAGCGTCGGCGAGTATATGAAATATTTGTATTTATTCAAACAATGGCTGAGATGGTTTAGAGCGATTATGCAATCGCAAAGACTGTGTATAATTATATAAATATGTAATCTGATATGATATAATCTTTGAAAGGTTTATTTTAATGAGGAACTTGACAAGTTCTCAAATGCATATTAGTTGCAGACTTTGCAGCGATAGTGTAAAACTGTCTTAAAAAGGTCAAACGCTCCTCATCTGAGCTGAAGTCATGATGAACACCCATTCACATGATGACATGACTTCACTCCGGCTGACATCAGGGAGTATTTCAGCTCAGAGGAACATTTATTTCACTTGCGCTGACTGAAAACATAGAGTAAGTACAACAGTGGCAGAGCTGGATACATGTCCGGATAAAATAATGGGCTCAGCGAAAGAAACGCTTCTAGTTTGGTAATATGAGCCGTAGTATTTTGACATTTCAGCTGTACAAATGCATTTGGAGGCAATTACACCTCATATGAAATATCAAAGCTGGGGTTCTTTGCTTTAGATTACAGTAATAGGACTTTGCATGTGGTTCTTTTGTATTGCACAGAAAATATCTCATTACTTCATACAGCGTTTAAGGTACATGTTTTCCTTTCTTTGAGACTGTGGCAAAACTCTTGTGACATATAGAGAAAAGTCATAGCATTTCCATAGTTAAAATAAGTCGTTATGTCAAGAGGCCTCAGACTGACACTGCAAACACACACAATTAAAGGGATAGTTCACCTTCAGCTGCTGGTCCCCATTGACTTCCATAGTATGGAGAAAATCACTATGCAAGTCAATGGGGACCAACTGAAGATGAGAAACCCTGGATGACCTACTGCATTCACCAACATGTGCTGCAGACCACAGGACACACTGAGCTGTCTGCCCATTCCAGTGAGACAACAGCGGTTAATATTGTGGCCAGTTCAACTATCAGTGTCTCATGAGACAGACACATGTAGATGTGTGTGTGTGTGTCTGCATGTGTGTCCAGAGGTTTGTGCAGCTCTGCATGCATGTTTGCACATAATGAGCGTGTGTGTGTGTGTGTGTGGGTGTGTGTGTCTGTGTGTGTGTGTGTGACTGTGTGTCTGTGTGTCTGTGTGTGTGTGTGTGTGTGTGTGTGTCCCTCAGCCTCACACGTCACTGAACACTAAAATCTCTCTAACATAGTAAAATAAAATCCAAATCTGGTTTTAAGAATAAGCTCAGTCTTGTCTATATGTTTGTTGACCTCTTGATCTATGCACGTCTCTGTTCAGACTGAAAATGATCTCAAACCTTCTGCCAATTATCCAAAAGTGCTCACCTGGTAAACAAACTCAGCTTCATCAAACACACACACACACACACACACAGAGAGACACACACACACACACACACACACACAGAGGACACACCACCACCACACCCACACACACACACCACACACGAGACACACACACACACCACACACACACACACAGAGAGAGACACACACACACACATCAATCTCGTCTTTCATTACTGACTGAGTCATTTATTTGGACAGCTCTTAAGTGTCTCTGCCTGACGCCAGCAGATGTGAATACAAACGTGTATTAGAAAGCTTCTATAAGCTGGACATATCTCAATAAACATGCTCTATGAGGGTCAGTTCAGTTGCTTAATGTACCTGAAGACTTGAAGCCTTTCAAGTTTTCAGGTGTTAAAATACTTTCTCTCTTCCAGCTTAATATGCAGAGACAGCCGTAAATAAGCCATTTATAATTGAATCTTCTCAAAAACGTCAACGAATAAACACTGCGGCACCATGAGACTCCCATCCCGTCCTGTCCTACGCAACAACACTGACCGGACCAATGGTGCGAGCTAGGGACGGGACTATCTGTTCAGAAAGCTGCTTGTTTAGTTTTGCAGTAATGCTGTCAGACCTAACCAGTCTCAGAATACACATCACTAAAAGTGTGCACCACTAAAATATCAGTGCAGTAAAAGGATATTTCACACACAGAAGCTTTACCAGCAAAATCCTTAACACCTTCTTGTTCATAACTTTTGTTCACCCCCCCCCCCCCTTTTGTTTTTTAAAGTATACAGCATCTTCATGCAAGCACATGGAAATCAAAACCATTGTCATGGGACTCATTTGATATCACATGGCTGTAATTAATTGTGGTTTCTAATGGTCTTTCTGTTCTTTTTCTTTTATGTTCTGACTGCAAACAACATTTAACATCTCTCTTTTTCTGTTCAGCAAAGTTATTAGCATTACAACAAGCCTGTGGCCCCGGGACATGCGTCAGGAGTGGGTGCAGGGCAGAGAGAGAGAGAGAGAGAGACAGTCTGGACTCTTGTCTGCAGCTGGGTGCTGGTTTTGTTGTGTGTGCAGCTGGCTCTGGAAATGTGTCCAGATTTCTGCATGTATAAAGCATGGCCTGATCTCAACTCACACAATACTAGCTGCACAGAGCATGCCTCGGACACAATTCACTCACACTCACACTCACACTCACATCACACACACACACACACATCACACACCCACACACCACACACACACACACACACAAACAAACACACGCACACACACACAAACAAACAAACAAACAAACACACACACACACACACACACACACACACACACACACACACACACACATGCTTTCAAACACACACTCCCACACACACCAACACACACCCTGCTTTCAACACACACACACACACACCCACACTGCTTTTCCAAACACACACTCAACACACACACAACAAACATGCTTTCAAACACAACACACACACACCCACACACTCACACCACACACCCACACACACCCATGCTTTCAACACACACACACTCCCACACCCACAAACACACTGCTTTCAAACACACACACACACACACACACACCACACAAACATGCTTTCAACACACACTCTCTCACAAACCAACACTCCCACACAAACATGCTTTCAAACACCCACCCACACACCAGACCACACACACACACACACACACACAAACATGCTGCAAACACACACACACAAAATCACATTCAAACACACACTCTCACACACACACACCACTCTCACACACACACACACACACACACATCACACACATCACACACACACATCACACACATCACATCACACCACACACACACACACACACACACCAACATGCTTTCAAACAAAACACCTCTCACACACACACACACACAAACATTCTTTCAACACACCCACACACACAGAACACACACACACACACACACACACACACAAACATGCTTTCAAACACACACACACACACACATGCTTTCAAACACACACACACACACACACCACACACCCACTCTCTCACCACACAACACACACACAAACAGCTTTCAAACACACACACACACACACCACACACCACACACACAACATGCTTTCAAACACACCACACACACAACCACACACACACACAAACATTGCTTTCAATATTTTGTACTGCCATTAGGCCTACAAAATACATTTTAATTGCATGGCTGTTGCATGCATAAAATGCAACCTTTTTATTCTGATAGTGTATGATTTCTATTAACATTACTGAATAGAACATGATCTATATTATCTTTCTACGTTCAGTTTAAATAAATGTAATTGTACAAACTGTGTAAGCTACGATTTCAATTTGTTTATTTTGAAATAACTCAAACATTTATGTTTTTTTTTTTCTGTCCTCTGATAAGCATTGTTCAGGGCTGCCGTTCCCAAAAGCTTTAATGCTTTCTTATGATACTTTTGGGAAACGCTGCCCTGTTTGAATGCACTGTCAGAAGTGAGTGAATGCTCTCTGTGATTGATTGGTTCTGTTTTGCAACATTTGCGTGTGTTCAGATGAGAAGGAAAATAGTTCTATCCTATACAATTAATCGCTAACAAAGGTTATTCGTGCAATTCAATGCATATTGTATGCATTATTATAATTAGGATTTTGTTAAATAAACAAAACCACTGGTAAAAAAACGCACCTTAGTATCGATATTTTTTGTTTGAGTATCGATACTCGCGTCAGTATCGATATATCGATACTTTGGATCGATACGCCCATCCCTAACACACATGCTTTCAAACAAACACACACACACACAAACAAAAAACACACACACACACACACAACCACACACCACACACACACACACACCAAACACACAAACACACACACACGGAAACTACACACTCTTTCAAACAAACACACACACACTCACAGACACACACACACACAATTATACACACACACACAAACACACACACCACCACACACACACATGCTTTCAAAACAAACACACACACACACACACCCACAGCACACACACACATGTTTTTTTCAAACACACACACACACCACACACATGCTTCAAACAAAAACACAACACACACACACACACACACGCTTTCAAACACACACACACACACACACACTGACACTCAACACACACACACACACACATTCAACACACACACACACACACACACGCTTTCAAACACACACACACACACACAAACATGCTTTCAAACACACACACATGCATTCAAACACACACACACACATGCTTTCAAACACACACACATGCATTCAACATCACACAACACACACACACCTGCTTTTCAAACACACCCACGCTTTCAACACAACACACACCTGCATTCAAACCCACCCCACACACACACACATGCTTTCAAACAAACACACACACACACATGCTTTCAAACACACACACATGCATTCAAACACACACACACAC
This sequence comes from Sinocyclocheilus anophthalmus, assembly GCA_018155175.1. Classification (NCBI taxonomy): domain Eukaryota; kingdom Metazoa; phylum Chordata; class Actinopteri; order Cypriniformes; family Cyprinidae; genus Sinocyclocheilus; species Sinocyclocheilus anophthalmus. Next base: position 234,497 of record JADLZN010010675.1, on the reverse strand, counting down.
AACCCACACACACACACACCACACAATGCTTTCAACAAACACCCACACACACACAACACACCTTTTCAAACAAACCCACACACAAACACCAACGGCTTTCAAACACCCAGACACACACACACCACACACACACGCTCAAATCATAGCGTTCAAAACAACACCACACACACACAAACATGCTTCAACACACAAAAAACGTTCAAACAACACACACACACACAACACTTTCAAAATCAAACACACACACCACCCTTTCAAACACCACCACACACACTTTCAAATACCACACACAACACATGCTTTCAAACACAAACACCACCCCAACACATGTTTCAAACAAACACACACCCACACGCAAACACCACACCACTTTCAAATAAACAACACACATGCTTCCAAAACACACACACACACAGGCTTTCACACAAACACACACCCCAAACATGCTTTCAAACACACAACACATGCATTCAAAGCTTCATTCAAACACCCACACACACACACACTGCTTCAAACAAAACACACCTGCTTCAAACCACCCCACACACACACACACATGCTTCACACAAACACACAGCCTACACACACACACAAACAGGCTTTCAAACACACACACAACACACACACACAAACATGCTGTCAAACACACACACATGCATTCAAACACACACACACACACACACACACACATCTGCTTTCACACACACACAAACACCACAAGCTTTCAAACAAACCCACACACACACACACACAAACCCAACATCTTCAAACCACACAGAGACCCCCACACACACACGCACACACACACAATCACAAACACACAGACAATCACACACACACACACACAGACAAACATGCTTTCAAACAAACACACACAAACATGCTTTCAAACACACAGACCAACACTTTCAACAAACACACACACACACCCACACACACTTTCAACAACACACACACACACACAACCCTTTCAACAAACACACCCCCACACTTTCAAACAAACACACCACACACACTTCAAACAAAACACACACACCATCACTTTCAAACCAAACACACACACATTCACACACCCTTTCAAACAAACACACACACACACCACCCACACTGCTTTTCAAACACACACCCAGGCTTCAAACACACACACACACCACACCCACACACACACAAACACACAAAAACAAAAACACACACACACAAACACAAACATGCTTTCAAACACACAGAGACACACACACACACACCACGTTCAAACAAACACCCACACACAACCACACACAACAGACAAACGGCTTTCAACAAACACACACACACACACACACACAATTGCTTTCAAACACAACACACCACTTCAAACAACACACACACACACACACACACACACACACACTTTTCAAACAACACACACACACACACACACAGACAAACAGCTTTTCACACAAACACACAACCCACAAAATGCTTTCAAACACACACAACACACACACACACACTTTCAAACAAACACACACACACACACACGCTCACTCACTCACACACACACACAACCCCCACACACACCCACACACACACTTTCAAACAAACACCAGCACACACACACACACACACACAAACATGCTTTCAAACACACCCACATGCATTCAAACACCACACACACACACACATATGCTTTCAAACAAAACAAACACACAACACACACACCACACACACAATGCTTCAAAAAACCAAACACACACAACACCAAACACAAACCTGCTTTCAAACACACAGAGAACACAACACACACACACACACCCACACACAAGCACATGCTTTGCAAACAACCCACACACAACGGGACACACACACACCGACAAACTGCTTTCAAACAAACACACCAAACATGCTTTCAAACACACAGACACACACTTTCAAACAAACACACACACACACACACTTTCAAACAAACACACACACATGACACTTTCAAACAAACACACAACCAAACCCATGTCTGCAAACACACACTACCCACACCACACTTTCAACACAAACACACCCCCACACAACATGCTTTCAAACACACACACTTCAAACAAACACACACCACACATGCTTCCACAAACACACACACACACACAAACATGCTTTCAAACACACACACATGCATTCAAACACACACACACACACACACATACTTCAACCCAATACCCACACCACAACACACACACATGCTTTCAAACAAAACACACAATAAGGGGAAAGAAGGGAGGAGGTTAGAGAAAAAACACAGACACACACACAAACATGCTTTCAAACACACAGAGACACCACACACACACACACACACACACACACATGCTTTCAAACACACACACACACACACACGCTCAAACATGCTTTCAAACAAACACACACAAACATGCTTTCAAACACACAAACTTTCAAACAAACACACACACACACACACACACACTTTCAAACAAACACACACACACACACACACACACACACACACACTTTCAACCACACACACACACACACATGCTTTCAAACACACACACACACACACACACACACCACCAACTGCTTTTTCAAACCACACACATACACAGAAAACACCACACTTCAAACAAACCCAGACAAACATGCTTTCAAACAAACACACACACACACACACACACACACACAAACATGCTTTCAAACACACACACTGTATTCTCTTCTGATGCCTCTGTGCAAACTTTTGGTTATGGCACATTTTAAAATTACAAAGACCACTTAAGACTCCATCAACATCCTGGATACAACTACATAAAGAGATTAAAAGAAAAAGAAAAAAGAAAACTACCAATAACAGCAAAAAACTATATAAATGGTTTCTTATCAAATTTCAACAAGGCAATTCATTTACAGTACAGAAGTACACAGTATACAGAGAATTTGGGAGCAAAATGTGGAAATGTTTATTTGTAATTAAAATGTCACTGCAAGATTTATCGGGACACTTTCTGCCAGTCTTACTTATTATAAAACACGTTGCTCTTCAGAACTCTTGCATTTGCTGCTATTGAGATTGGGATGTGGTTAGGAGTACTTTAAAAGGCAGATTTATTGCAGTTAACAGTGTAATAATGCATGCAAATACATCCAGGTACTGTGCTTTATATGTAAATACAATGCAATAGTATGCAAGTACAAATTAAGTAGGTCGTATAATGTTTTCATTGTAGTTCATAAAAACACTTAATATAAAATGGTTCACAAAGAAATCTTGATGACGCCAAATATAATTAATTTGTATTATTTATTTTAAATGTGTGCCCTTAAAACATGGTTTTGTGAGATTCATGGCTACTGCAGACTCATTAGTGAAGCGAAGTGCATCTGACAGATGACATCTTAATACCGCGGTAAAATACCCTGACAAACAGGCATGGTACTGCATGCGCACCAGCCACTAGCTCGCACATGTGCAAGCCTCACAATCACAAACTCATTCCCAAAATGTTTGTCAAGAGCTTTCTTACTGGGGTTAATAAGCAAATAAAGAGCTCTTTATGAGCGGCGGCGGCGCTGGGCGAGATGAATGCGTGTCAGGCTGAATGCAGCGCAGCTGGGATCGGAGCAGGGAAGCGGTGACAGCGGGTACCAGGGCACACATCCACGGCAGAAAGGCCATCTTTGTTCGGCACAGGTGCTCGCTGCGTCCGCTGGCTCGCACACCCTGTATGTGATTGTGCAGCCTGATGCATTATGCATGTGGCGTACGTTAAAAATCATGAGCTTCCTGTCAAAAGCTGGAGGGAGAGAGCGGGAGCGCCAGTGGCCTCTGACTGAGACGCTTCAAAAGAGCTCCAAACAAGCCATTGTCACAGCATTTAAATAACGCACCACACATCTCTGCCCCATATTGCCAACTTATAGCCGTGGCTCGGTCTGGTTCTCCGCAGTTGACTTTAACAGCGACCTGCATCTGAATGAGCCTCTCTCTCAACACTGTAGATGTATATCATAGCTCTACGCCCAACAAAGGTGCTCTGAATGTGGTTTTGCCAAGCTTTTGCGACTCTTCTTAGTAAGGAATTGATACTTCCTTAAGGATGCGTGTGAATGGAGCCGCGAGGACGGCCCTCTGCTCCCATGAGAAGATGCCAGGGCTTGGTAATTACAGAAGGATTATAATAAGCCTCATGTGTGAGCGTAACCTCCCCGAGCCTTTGTGCTCTAACACAGGATGAACTCAATACAATTAAGCCATTTTGTTTCACCCTATGAGTCCTCATTAGCATGATCTCCTCTAGTGGAGCCCGTCTCTAAGTTCTCACCGCTCTCCGAGCTGCCGTGGTTTTCACGCCGCCTCTGGGAGTCTTTGACCAGACGCTCTGGAATCACCAGACCTTTAGCCTTCAGCCTGGTGCTGAGATGCACACTCAAGCGCCCTCATTTCGGCCCGGCTCGACCCTGTCCACTTGGGTTAGTTCATCAATCTCCAACAGCACATCACAAACTAAGGCCACACGCTTAAAAATAATGGTTCCTTTTACTTTATAATACTGTAGGAGAACCTCTTTGTTTCAATAGTCCACTTTAGGCATTCTGCACCGTGGTTCGGAACCAAAAAAACAGTATGAACACAAACCAGTAAGAGGGGGGAGCAACTGAACTCGGGTTCGGACCAGGCAATCGAACCAAGTGTAAAAGCACGCCGAGTTGACATGTAGTTGCAAAGTGGACTCGAAATAAAGGGTTAGTGAACCATTCCAACTGACCTGAAGCCCACTGAACACTTTGGAAATTGAATGTCCACAACATTTGCCCTTACACTGTACACTCTATACTTAACACTATACAGCAAGAAATGGTTCTTGATAGGAACTCTAACTTCCAGACCTTCAAGCTCCCTTCACAGAGACTCACTCAGCCTGGCCAGTGGTGCAGCTTCTGTCTGGAAGACTGGAGGGGACTGTGGACCTCAGCTTTGCTGGTTAATGGACACCTTGTTGTTGATCCAGTATCCACATTGCCTGGCTTTGAGCCAAGATGCTCTGAGTACCTCATGCATAAGAAGGAAACAAGCCTATTCAGACACTTCAGCGCCAGACTCGAAGCGCTACATGTTGAAACTCCTCATGCGGTGCAATACCTGTTTGACCTGGATTTGGACAACTTTCTGGAAAAAGTTAACGCTGAATATCATAAGGATTTCAAAAGAAGATCAAAAGAGCCGTTATTTCTCCGAGTGCACATGCATTGGCGTCATGTTGTTGATGATGAGGTCAGCAGGGTGTCTTGTCCGTGAGAGGATCTGCAGCCTGAGGGTGAGTCTGACTGACTATCTGCAGCAGCAGGAGGGCGGTAAGAACATTAGCCATTAAACAGACCGCTTTGAACACTGTCTGGAGACCCAGGGATCAGCCGGAGCTCAGCACCATGAGGCCTGAAATCATCTTCTACTGATTGAGCCCCGCAGGCTTCCTCTGGGGGCATTTTGAGCTGCTGGAGAGAGAAGCGTTGAAGAGGTGCAACAAGCAAGTTGGAACTTTGGAACCGCTTTGATTTGAAAACTTAGAAATAATTGCTTTGCCATTTCAAGAGTGTAAGCATTTTTAGGCTGCAACTATGTGACTTATGAAAACATGCCCAGGTAGCAAAGAAAATTATGCCCATTTTTAACAATATAATTATATTAGAGTATTTTGTAATTGGAATGTAATTCCAGTAATGTAATTTACCGTTTTTAAGGGAAATGAAGATGTTTTGTCACAATAGCCTGAGGAAACTGTGTGGGGTGTGCACAGAAAATATAGCAAGTGCCTCAGATTAATGGAAAAATAATAATGTCATTGAAATTTCCGTTTTACTAGAAAGACAAATCTTTACTAAAAATCTTTCTTTTTCCAAGTTTTTTGTTGGATTCACCTTGATTTGATCACAACACTAGCTATCAAGTCTTGCAGCCTAAAAATAAAATAAATTTTGTTAGCCGTACATTTTTGTGCTTTAGTGCCATTTGCAATAAAAGTGTACCCACTGGCAGCGTTTCTGAAATAGCAAAGCATGTCATCACGCCATCCAACGTGCCAGAAGGGCGTGTTAACATTTGATGGGATTTTGACACAAAACTTGACGTTGATTTGGTCGAACTCGACGACTCGTCCCTATAAAGTGGTGCTAGCACAGAATGACATCAGTTGCTAATAAAACACGGCGGGTCTGAGGTCAGTGGAACTAATCAGCCGGACCCTCGGCTCTCGTGATGCTCCTGCTAATGCCGCAGGCCACACTGAACTGGATGAGAGCCGCTGGATGCTGCTTTATGGGTCTGAGAGGATTAGAGCTGTAACACCACCTACTGGGCTCAGCCCGGCCACCTTATTAAAGCCCCGTCCTGGAGGCTCCAGCATCTGTGGGCCCATCCCTGCTGCCCTGTGGGCATGTGGAGCACTCAGATGACCCTGGAGCTCAGAAGAAGGATGGAGACCCCAAGCAAAGGCTGTGACCTTTCCCTCTACGCCATGCTGTTTCAAGAGCTAACCGCTAACCGGTTTGACCCCCAAAACGGGACCGCCAGGGGACAATAGGAGGACCGGCTGATAACATTCTCCCAGCCAAGACAGGAAACAAGAGGGCGGAGTTTAGTGAGATCCTCACCAGGATAAATGATTCATCTGGCTGAATGTGGAAATGCCCCGAGCCGCTGGTTCTCCTGAGGGTGAAACGCTTCGTGATCAATCAAGAGGCTCTGGCAGGTACAGGACATCGAGAGAGAGATTTGATCAGGAAGCATTCACCAAAAAGACTGACGGCTACTGGAATCATTTTCTTTAAACTGTTTTGAAGTTAAAGCAATAGCACTTCTGACATAATTTACTCCCCCTCGTGCTGTGCCAAATTGCGTGTTTTTATTTTTACAAAAGTAGACATTTTAGAGGAATTTAAGACATAGAAATGACAGAGGCCACCTCTGATCTACAAATAGGGAAAAACACCATTAAAGTAATGTATAAGTAGTCTGTCTGACTGGTGTGCTACATTCCAAGTAGTTCAACAGATCTGCATGCACAGCAATTAAGTCATTCTTCACTGATAAATCTTCACTTGCTTCAAAGCAGGCTGTTGCCTGTGTAGTAAGCCAAAGTCATGCCGCATACAAACAGTGTCCAAACACACAAACATTGGCGGAAAGGAAGATTTTCCAAAAAACCCAGTTGCACTTTATTTTACAGTACGTGTACTTACAGTGTACCTACCTAAGAAAGTTTGGGTAATATAAGGTAACTACATGGGGTAGGGTTGGGTTCAGGGTTAGTATCTAGTTATTGTAATTAATATAGTAAGTACATTGTATGCACATGAGGAGCAGGACTATAAAATAAAGTGCTACCAAAAACTCTTTATTCCTAGAAACAATCCTAACGTACCTCCTCGACTTCTAATAAGTAGACAGTATGTGATAAGTCATAGCAAGTATTCCATTCCAACACAACCATTGCACTTGAAGTCTAAAGAGGAAGATGATCCGGTAAAAATGTTCCTCTGGAGAGAGTGAAACATTGCAAGCAGGAGTAGAAATTCCTGCAGGTTCATACGGTTTTAAAAGAGTACATGCATTCTGAATAAACAGCTGAAGGACATATTCTACACTATTATTAACCCATAAAACACTATTGGATAGTATGAGCCAGACATGCCTCAGGTATAGGTTCACAGATCAGATGTGTGAACAGGCCAGCCATTGTGACACACTCTCACTCTTGGAGTAACTGTAATGTGGCCCCACATGCGGCGAATCTGCTGCAGTCTCTGCCAGTGCATTAACTGCACTCCCATAATGCATGCATGCGGCTCAGACCGGAAGCCCGGGTCTACTGCCAATTAGTGAGAGGTTTAGCCATCTTCATGGGTGATCTGTGCCCTTCTGCTCTCTCAAACACTCTCTTATACTCTCACGGTCAAGCGGCCGTGCTCAGCCTCTGCACACTGTGTGTGAGTGTGTGTATCTTCACAGTTCATGTGGCGAATATCCCACTTTGGACATTTGACCCCTCATTTCTCGATGAGTTTTTCCTTTACGGCTCATGCCTTTCCTTTAGCGCAGCTAAGGAGCTCGAACCAGTGGAAAGCATAATATTTTCTCAAGGCTCCTGGACGCCAGGTCGCATAAAAAGTTCCACAGCTTTTTACATCAAACCTTCACTGGCAGGACCACAAATTTTGTTTGTGTTTGCCATAAATGTGCCCAGAGCAAAAGTGACTTTATACAAATGCACATATGTATGGATCAAATTCCTTTTACTTAGGTCTTGTATTATTTGGATGTTATTTCTCCAGTGGACGCAAACAAGAGCCCTGAATGAAAACGACTGACTTCTGCATTTGGTGGGCAGCTCTGCAGTGAAAGGTAGTGCTCGGGGTGTCAGTGTCACAGGTGCTTTGACCCCGTTGTCATAACAACAAAGGGTCGACATGTGAAGTCTTTGAGGAGCATTTATCCCTCATAGTGCTGGAGAGCTGAACAGAGGCCTGTTGTTTACTGATGCAGAGATCTGCTGAACAGCTGTGAGAGCCGTGCTGCTGATTACAGGTTAATTACAGCTCAATCAGCGCATGCTTCAGCAGCCACACAGAGAGTCAGCTTCACGTCACCACCATACCACTCATTCCATTCACTGCACAAAAGCACAAAAGCATTTTTTATATACCTATAATTTGCAATAATTCGGTCCTTTTAAAGATTCTTATCACAAGACTGCAAAACGAACAAACAAACTAAACTTAAACGCTGCTGCTGCTAGGCAGTGATGTGACGGTCTAAAAAACACAAAGCACTACATATTCAATTTCTATCTTTGGTCTGTTGTATTTATCAATGCTATTGCTTGTTTTTTGTTCATTTGTTCTTATTTTATTACTGAATTGTGTTTTAAAAAATAATGTTAAATAAAGACAAGGTTACTGTCACGGTCTCTACTGTGTCGGAGCGAGGAGCACGGAGACGAAGGCGATAACTTCACAATCTTTAATGAACTCAATAGCAGGGAACACAGGGCAGGCAGGAGACACACGTAGCACACACCATGGAAGTACACAATGATGTTAACACTGGACAAAGGAAACCAGGAACAGACACCACTATATATACACACAACTCAAATGAGGTAATTGACAAGACACAGGTGAATCAAATATGACAATCAGACAAAGGAGAAACTAGGTCACGGAGCACATGGGGAGAAAACATAGCAAAACAGGAACATAGGTGTGACATTATGGGTCCAAAACAATAAAAACCATTAAAAACAATCAAATCTGTTGTGAACCGTAGAAGAATCCCTAGTGTCGATCCCTGTATACACAACACACTACGCACCTCAACACCACCCAAAACACACCCCACACAACACACACACTACTCACTCACTCCCTGCACACACAACACACTCACTCACAGTCACCTCCTCACTCACTCACTCACATCCGGTCCCTCACTCACTCACATCACACACACACTCACACACTCACTCTCACTCACACACACACACACTATCTCTCTCTCTCTCACTCTCACTCACTCACGCACTCACACACACACACACACACATCACTCACACACTCACTCACATCACTCACTCACTCACATCACTCACTCACTCACTCACTCTCACTCACCCTCACTCCCTCACGCACACACAACACACCACACCACTCACTCACTCACATCACGCCCGGCACGCACACACACTCCACACTCACTTTCACATCACTTCACTTCACACACACACACCCCATACACACACACACACACACACATCAACACACACACACACACACACATTCTCACTCACTCACTCACACACACACACACACACTCACACAAACACACAAACACACACACACTCACAATCACTCACACACACACTCACACTCACTTACTATCACACTCACACACACACACACACACACACACGCGCACACACACACCCACACACACACTCACTCCCACACACACTAACACTCTCACTCACTCACACACATTCTCACACACACTCTCACTCACTCACACCCACACTCACACACTCACTCACTCACACACCCACAACACACTCTCTCAACACACACACACACCCACACACACTCACTCACGCACTCACTAACACACACACACACACACACACACACACACTCACTCACTCACTCACTCACTCACTCACTCCCTCACTCACACACACACACACACACATCTCTCTCTCTCACACACACACACCACACACACACCATTCACTCCGACACCACCACACACACACACACACCCACACACACAGGTTCCAGTTCGATTCTCAACCTTAATATGTGTATGATTTATAACCTTGTTTCCTCATGGGGACCAAAAAAATATCCCCACAACGTCAACATGTAGGGCTATTACTATACTTGTGGGGACATTTATTCCTCATAACGTAGTGGATACCAGCACAAACTCACACATATTGTCTGTGTATTGTGTTGTTTTTACACATTTTGCTGTATTACACATAATTGACACATTTGAAACATCGCCTCAAACCCATTACACTCTCTGCAAGTCAATATGCTGGGAAACATGCTTATTAAAGCCTTTTATATGTTTCTGCCAAACTTTCCCACAGTTTACATAAAGGTAAAGGATGTAAAATGCCTCTCAGAGCAGCTGTAAGACGGCATCACATTATCTATCAGAGCGGGAATGTGTTTTCATCAACATCAGTCAAGAATTCAACTCAGGAAGGTGTACTTTATCGATTAATGGTGTCTGCAGAGCAAACATGTTGTTCTGTCCAACTGATAGCGCGGGAATGTCCTGCTTAATGACACTCACTGAAACTGCGGCTTAATGTGACTGGAGTCCAGCTCTCTCATCTCCTCTCACAACACATCACAAAACACTCCACAACACCACCACACACACACACACACACACACACTCACACACACACACAGCACACCACACACCTCACACACCACCCACACCACAACTCTCATCTCACACACCACCACACTTCACACACACACACACACCACACACTCACACACACACACACACACACACACACTCACACACACACACACACACACACACACACACACACACACACACACACACACACTCACACACACACACACACACACACACACACACACACACACACACACACACACACACACACCACAACCACACACACACACACACACACTGTCTCTCACACACACACACACTCTCACCACACACCACACCAAACACGCACCACACACACACATCACACTTCTCTCTCACACACACACACACACACACACACTCTCTCTCTCTCACACACACACACACACACACACAGACGGAGTTCACATGTGTTATGTATAATAGCAGCACAGAGACACTTGATCTTCGTGGTAACGCAGCGATACATGCGATTACAGAGAGATTACTGCATCATTAACCAGTCTCTCTCTCTCTTATACCTTCATTATAATTAGCACTGTTTGCCAAGTCATGCGGCATTATTACCATTGAATTGATTTGAACAAACCCCTAAGCACAGGTTTTAAAGGTCCACACGGCTGGTACTACAGACATGAGATGAGCTGGCACTTCTCTCAATAATCAGACTTGAGATTTTTGCCTGGCAGATGACAAAATGAGAGGAAACTACCCATGCTGTATTCTGAAAGAGGGATCCAGAACAAATGTAGAAAACAGAATATCATAAAGAGTAAGGGATTGGCTCTGGTGGTCACCAGCTAGTAAAGCACTAGTGAGGACTCAAAACAACTACACTGCAGTATATTAACACTCCCATAAAGTCAGGAAAGCATTATAGCAGTCTATGGAAGCCGTGGAATAAAATAATTTTAAAAAGGCAATTTTGAAATTCTGACTTTTTTCTTTGCAGTCCCGAGATTATATTCCACAATTCTGATAAGAAAGATCAACTCGTCATTCTCTCTTTTTCCCAATCACGAGTTTATAATCCCACACTTCTGGCTTTCTTTTTTTAGCCTCAGAATTGACAAACTCACAATCGTTGCGTTAAATTGAGTTATAAAGTCCGAACTAGGAGATATAAACTTGCATTTGCAAGAAAAAAAAAAAGTCAGAATTGTGAGATAAAATAGTTAAAGGTAATAGGATTAAATAGTTGTCTATTTCACGCTGTAACTGCAGGGCTCATAACACCCGTTTTTATATTTAAAAAAAGCTGAAATGTTCTATTTTTAGCGTTTTGAAACTGTTATGAAAGCCTTATTTCTGAGTGTTTTTTTAAATGTTCAAAACATCCAGTTTGTTTTGTTTTTGTGATAAGAGCGTTTCATAGTTATGCAAGCGTTACATTCGATCATTTTGAAAACGTTATGAGAATGATCTATTGTTACTACTGATGAACGTCATTGACCACAGCTCTGAGAACGTACGAATATCATTGTCCTAAGAATGCTTTCTCTCATCATTACCAGAATCTGTATCATTTATCTATAACATTTTCATAACCTCTAAATGGTCAGCTGGGTACCACTCAGAAAATCTAATGATGCCCAACCACACACAACACCCTAATATCACAGGAACACATCTAGTTTATGTTGATTTTTATCATGAAAAGCAGTTAACCAATTTGTAATTTTATGAAACTGTTTAACAGCCCAAACATAATAATCGTGATCAGTGGTTGAGACGATACGCTGAGACGTGACCCTCAGTTTCCCGCCTGGAGACCATCAGCATCTAATCCAATGGAGGGCATTGTTCGCGTCACAATGAGATCTTGAAACACAAGCCCTCCATCTCCTCAAGAACTAATGTGAGAATCACATGACAGCACTACAGGCTTACAATTAGCTGCCCTGTCATCTGGCCAGCGGTGTGACCTCTGACCCCGCCTGTAATGATGGACACGTGCATCCTCGAACCTTCGCCCATGAGCTGACGGCAAACCAATGGGCACTGATCGTACGGTCACCATCCAGTTCATCCACATGCCTTGTAAACGTTTTAGAGTTAGCCTCTCGTCTCTTTAATTGCTGCATTGACTTTTTAATGCTGAAAGAACGGTTAAAAATGTTTTTCACAATAGGCAGATATACATTCATTTGTAAATAAAGTGAAACCGTCCGAAGCGTTATGCATTTCTGACAAGAACGGGTAGTTTTCATTTCGATTCGTTCTGAGCAAAAATTATTATTTTTTACGGAAGAGTGAGCGGATAACAAAACAAGAGCCAAACAACGTTTTCATTTTCTTTTGAAATAAAATTAGGCTATGATTAAATTTGGAGGCCAAATTTATTTACATTTATTTATTCAGAAAAACAGGTAATTAATTGTTCATTTTACTTTTCTTTTTGTTTCTTGCCGAACCAATAAAGTAACCTCAAACTATATGTATAGACGTCGATTATATATATATATATATATTAAAGCAGTTCTGCTCAGCTTTGGAATAAATCAATAACATCAAGTCACTGCTGCTTAAGAATTTATTCAGAATGCATCTGTAAAACATTTCCTTACATTTTCATTTTCACTTTCACCGCAAAAACAAAAATTAATAAAACATTTTATTGGCAAGGTTAAGAAACAATTCTTGATTTATTTGGGGGGAAAAAATGAAAGAAACGCAGAAGCTGCCAGGCCTGCAGAAAACGCCATGATTCAGGAGACCGAGAAGACGGAAGACAAACTGAAGAGGAAAGCTACAGCACAGAAGGCTTCTCATGCCGAGGGTCGAGCGGACACACTTCATGATGACGTTAATGAAGTTCTGAATCATTAGCACGAGTGCTCTTGCTCAAACACTAACCAACACGACAGAGCAGATGATCCCTGGGTCTGAAAACCCAATGCATTGCTGGTTTAGACTGCTAGCACTGCCTCCAGCGCTCCAGATGAACGAAGGAGGCCACTAACAGCAGAGCGAGCAAGCGTTCCTCGAGGGCTGATGAACTGAACGAATCCGGCAGCATGTTTACGTCACTGCTGATGTCTATACACTTGACATGGCTGTTAGATTAGTGCGTTTCTGCACTACTTTTCAAGAGTGTACGGTTTACTGTATAATACGTTAATAAAAGTTCGGATTTAAGATTCACTAGAATTAGAATATTGCCTTTTGTGGTTTCTTCAGAAAATAACTTAATTTAATAATTGCAGAGATCGTTATACAACTAGTTTGCTGTGAATTCTGCTATTGTATTCCGTTTGTTTTTCACACTGTAGATTGTATATCACGCATCGCTTTTCATCAAGTGCAGTCAGATGCTTGTATTTCTTTCTTTACCTGCAACACATAAAGCTTAATGACTAAGTGAGTTGTATACATTAGTTTTCAAGGTAAATAAAAGAACACTGATATCGGCCGATACTGGCAAACTCTGGCATCGGATCGGAAGAGGAAGAAGTGGAATTGGTGCATCTCTAATTCTCGTCAAATGTAAAGGCCCTCTCACACCAGAAGTGAACTGAATAAGCCTCAGTGCCTCTCACTCCTGATTTCTCTCAACATGAGGACAGGAGAGCTGTCCGTCACATGGGAAAAGTAACTCGGATAGTTCATTGTAAATTGATTAAAAGTAATGCGATACTTTACTAGTTACTTGAACAAAAGTAATCTGATTACATATATCGTGCAAGATATGTGGAGCTGTTGCTCATTCAGAGCATCCAGTCACTGAGGAAATATCAGGAGCGTTACGCTGCTGCCGTAGAAAGTAGCTGGTGTAAATGCCGCAGCGGCTTGTTCTAGAGTCAGGAATCATGTCACACATGTTTGTCTGAGATCATTGGACTAATCCTTCTGCCGTCACTGTGTCATTGTGTATCATGACGCTCTCATCCGCAGCAGACAGACCCTAATCTCACCAGAGACTGGGCCAAACGCCACTGGAATGGGAGGACATGAAACGTCAAGTGCTGTTTTGGTGATTATGACAAAATGTCTTCAATTTATTTAAGATTTCACGTTCAAAAACAGCTCTGAATAAAGCCTGTGAGAAATAAAGGAAATCATTTGATATCACATGAATTCATGTCAGCAATCTGAGACAAAGTTGACGCTTCGTAAATAACTAAGAACTGCCGAAGAGCAAAGACTCAGAGAGCAGCTGCTGAACTGAATGGATCGGCCAGTAACGCTCCAGATCTTTGGGACAAAACAGCGTGTCGGTTCAGTGATGGATCAGTCTCTGACTGCGTTGTCAAAACTCCTGCTCCTTATCCCAAGCCCTCGGGCACTTCCTATAATCAAAGTCCATGGCCACCCATGGTTAACGACCCAAACACTGAGCTAAATCATTCTGCAAACACAGAGGCCATCAGATCAGCTGCTGTGTGCTGAAGCACCGGAGAGGCGGGAGTAAATGAGACAGGGCTGGAGAGAGAAGCGGAGGGACGGGCCGTTCTCACCAGTTCTCATGAGTTCAGCCCCTCCTGGACACACAGAGCAGGGCGAGAGTGGCGGCACGCAAACACAGACACATACAGTGCACAGGACACAACAGGCTTTATATTCTGTCGTCCTCTGCTTAAGCCCGTTTCTGGATAATTCACTCAACTGAGAACTTCCAAATGAAAGGTGCTTCTCATAAGATCATGTGTTTTTGTTTTTATTTGGAACGTACAAACTAAAAAATTACAGCTTCACGTTACGCAACACTTGAGTTGCAAACTAAACTTAAAATAGAACAACTAATGTATACTTACAACCCTAAAAAACTAATTCAGGGAGCCGATATGCTCAGTTTTATACCACACATCAGTTGAGTTCTTACATATGTAAGTATACTGTAAAAATGTTTTGCTTTGTATTTATGACTTGTTTTCTAGTATAAATATCTAAACATTTAACTGACAAGCAAAATGACTCAAGATATTAAGTTTTGTTTTCTGAAAGAAATATCAACATTTTGTCAGTTTTTTTTGCTTAAAACAAGAACAAAATTCATTTAAAGGCAAAACGAGATTTTTTTCTTACCACACCTGTAGGTATTTTTTCTCATTTCAAGTAAAAACTCACTTAATTTTGATACATTTTTCAGAAAACAAGACTAAATATCTCAAGTAATTTTGCTTCTCAAGTAAATGCATCTTGATTCAATAATGTTTATATATGTGTGACCCTGGAGCACAAAACCAGTCATAAGGGTCAATTTTTCAAAATTGAGATTTATGCATCATCTGAAAGCTGAATAAATAATCTTTCCATTGATGTATGGTTTGTTAGGATCGGACAATATTTGGCTGAGATACAACTATTTGAAAATCTGGAATCTGAGGGTGCAAAAAAATCTAAATATTGAGAAAATCATCTTTAAAGTTGCCCAAATGAAGTTCTTAGCAATGCATATTACTAATCAAACATTAAGTTTTGATATATTTACGGTAGGACATTTACTAAATATCTTCATGGAACATGATCTTTACTTAATATCCTAATGATTTTTGGCATAAAAGAGAAATGTATAATTGTGACCCATACAATGTATTGTTGGCTATTGCTACAAATATCCCCCAGCGACTTAACACTGCTTCTGTGCTGCAGGCTCACATATTTGTAATGGAAAACAAGACAAAAACACAAAGTAAGAACATGATTTTTTTGCAGTATGAGTTCCTTTAGGGTGCTTTCACACCAGCACTTTTGCTGCACACCCAGGTTCATTTGACATCAGAGTTTGGTTCGTTTGGATGATGTGAACTCTTTTTTTCCAAACTTGAGTGCTCACACGAACCGTATCCAAGTCTGCTATTAAAAAGGTGGTCTGGTGTGCAGTTCATGTGAATGCAATTATAGGAAATCGTAGAAGTGAAACACTATTGGTGATGTATAAACTGCGCAAGCGGGATTCTGCCTTTAGCAGAAATGGACTCACTTACAGCAGATAGACAGACGCAAGTGCTGTTCTGTATTGGAAACGACACCAAAGCTTCAAAAAGCCAAGTATAAAAACGAGCCGTCTCCTGCGATATTGGTACCTAGAAACCGGAGTAAACAGCTGTTGCTCTGACGATGAAAGCACAATCAAACTTGGGTTCGGACCAAGCATTCAAACCAAGTGTGAAAGCAACCTTAATGAGATAAAGTCATGAATATGAATACCACTGCTGGTAGCACACACTGCAGAAAGGCCACTGAGGCATCACTGAGACTGGCTTTGAGCTCTAAATACCTACCTGACTACTTGAAACACTTCAGAGATGGGATGCTGGAGGAACTGTGTTGTGATTGAATGAACATACATTGCACTCCAGAGCCTCCATGTAAATCACTCACCATAATAGGAAGCTAGACTCTCACTGGAGATGAACCATTGAACCATGTCATATAACCACTTCTTTTGGAGTGCACTCTCACTGCAGACCTGCGCTGTACGTGTGAACAGCCGCCGAGGTAACACAACTCTGCCATGAGAACGACAAGACTGGCTTCTCCAGAGCTTCAGGTTGCAGTTGATCCGGGTATTAAAGGGATTGTAGCGAAGAAACAAGGTGAAATTTGAAAGGGCCCTTGTCTTTAATCTTTGAGAAAATGTCCTGGATGATTCTCCCACATGGTTCAGCCTCTCCAGTGACATCGGTTCAGAGTTATAAGCTATAAAATCATTTCTGCCTCCAAAAAGCACAGCATTGTCCTACGGGTGCACGGTTATTGAGCATTACGGATGGGCCGCGCCACAACCGTTTACCAAGATAAACATGGCAGTGAGCACATGGTAGCCTTTGGCACTGGCTCTGATGTTGGTAAGCACTCATTTGGCCATTGTAGCACAGCTGGAAGCGAGTCGAGTTCTTCAGTCTGTGTGGCTGTGATTGGAAGCAACCCGCTGTAACCCAACTCAGGGGCCAATTAAAGATAATTTAAGACTTAAGCAATTTCGACAGATTTCTGGAAATTACAGCCAAGGCCTTGTTGCCGTCACCTCGACACGTCTGACAGGGAGAGAGAAACACACAGGACAGTTGAGAGTTATGATCGGCTGACGCTGATTGGGGCCGAGGCTTGGGGTCAGGCCGGGTCTAGTTTTTCTAACTCTGCATTAACAGAAGAACGTTTGGCAAAACAGCAGCTGTCCTATCAGTCCACAATTACTGCTACATAAACAATCGGGGGAACTAGGTGGTCACACGTCTCTTATTAGAAAATCATGCCGAGAAAACGAGGTTTGAAAGCAGCCGTGGACTACAAGTATTTCTGCTGCGTCTCTACAGGTTTGTTTAGGCTCATCTCAAGCACGCCGAACTGCGCCGGCTCTCCGGGATGTGTGGGAAAGAGACATGGCTAGTAAAATCAATGGTTTTAAACTCCACAATATAGTGGTGATCGCGTGTAAAACGGCACACCTCACCTCAAAAAGCTGCACGATTCGAGGAGTCATTCATGTCCGTAGCTTGTTTAAAGCTATAGTAAAGTATAATTCAAAACTCTGACCCCCTAAACATACGCTGCCGTTCAAAAGTTTGGGATCAGTACGATTTTTAATGTTTCTTCAAGTTAAAATGAAAGAACATCAAAAATTCAATTTAAAACACTGCCATTAAAAAGCTTGGGGTTAGTCATTTGTTTCTTTAGTTGTGTGAAAGAAATTAATGCTTTTATTTGTCAAGGATGTTTTAAAATGCAACTATGTAGCAGTGATGATTTGGGTCTGTCACAAGCTTCTAAAAGCAAAGTGATCACACAAACAATTACAGCACTTTCAGAACCTTATTGTGTCGCTGTTCATTTCCTATCAAATACGTTACGTATGACAGCATGGTAAATAAATATATATATATACATACATACATAATGTGTGTGTGTGTTGCTCTCAGATTGGTCCTGAATCACTTTTAAGCTAAGACTCCTAGTTAGAAATCTTTAAGCTAAATTCTGATAAACATCTACTTTTGTCATACAGGGAGTTTGAAACAACATGGATGGAAACATGAGAAGTGAAAAGCGTTTATTCACATTCAACTATTTTTATGTGCATTGTGATATCGCATAAAATGGAGGTGGTTACATTTTTTATCCAATAAGAAAACATGTGCATAAACTACGATGGAAACACATTTACCGAATAAACTCCTCCATGTGCATCAAAAAAGTCACGTGACTTTGCGCGATGGGATGGCATAACTGGACTAACAAGAGGAGCGAACTTGTTACACAGCATCTGAAATGTTGTTTCGGTCATTCTGAAACGCCTGAGCCAAAGTCTGACGCCAAAGGGTTTATCTACAAGTACCTCCCAGAACTGTCTTACACGTTTATTGTGTTTCAAGTCATTTATTATATAATCTATAAGTCCTATATATAAAACCCACAGTGGCTTCTCCTACTGCAGCAAATAACATTTTCAGTAGTGATATTTGGCGCCAGTTTATCAGGAGGTGATGATTTTGTTCTCTTCATCTCGCTGGATGCAACCGGTGCTTTATTTGCAAATGTTTTATGCAATATTCCAATTTTGCCCATTTATTAAATTTGCAACTTTGGATGGAGACATAGCTACCGTTGGGGCGTTTAACATGTCAAATATTGATTTGCAACTTCTATTTTACTTCTTTCAGTGTTAAACTGATGCTTTGTGCTGGAATTTGTTTCTGTGAACAGTAAGCCCTGCCTACTTTGATTTGATTGGCCATCTTTTCGACATTGACGAGCATTGTTAGATATCTAAAAATATCACTTTTAAATCTTTTTGTCATACTAACAACACACAGAGGGCTGTTTTCTAAATACTGGGGGGATCTGTGTCTATAGTGGTTACGGCCCTGGTGTAAAGACAGCTTTGTGCGGAAGACACGTCATTATTTCAGTGAGGTTAAAGTTTGACATCCACATACAACTTGCGTGTTTTTCCTTTACGAGACGTTAGAAAGGTGTTTATTTTGAATGTCTCACCTCCACCGCAGTGAGTCACTCTCTCGTGTGACAGACACACTGACTCACATCTCTCATGTCCACAGTCTGAGAGCTCTACGAACAGGAAACAAGATCACCACAGAAAGTCACTTCACAAATTAAATGCTATCGCACTTATAAAAAAATAAAAAAAAGTGCAACATGCAAGTGTTCAGCAGTGCAAAGAAATGTTTAAAACATGCAACTATCTCACTCTTTCGAAAGTATAACTACAAGTATATCAGCATGTAAGGTGTCCCAAATTCTATAAATATATCTTATGATACTATACCAGCTAAAGTACTGTGATAACAAATAGTATCACGCAATAGAGTTAACTGATAAACAAAATTAACCACATTTACAGAAATACCAGACCAACCAGATGTCCCTCTATTTTCCAATAAAGAATACAGAACGGATTGTATATGATGTATTTGTTTCCCATCTACATACTGTAAAAACAGTACTGGCTAATCCTTCAGTAGTTTTGTGGTATAAAATGTGCTGCTACATTAAGCAAACTATAAGTTAATAAACGTAACAAATTCAGCTTGAATTACGTGTCACTAAACTCTGTGTCTTCTGTAAAAGCAGTGGGATGTGTGCGAAGGTTGAAATGGTTGAAGGCATTCACGGTCTCATCAGGCAAAAACGTAAAATAATGATCAATTTAGCTGTGTGAACTGGTCTTTTTTGAAAGCTTCTCACACTCAAAAGTCGTATATATAGCCATTAGAAGACACCATGACAAAGTCCACTGGAATCAGACGCGTCTGTGAAAAACACGCAACAAAGAAGCTAATTCTACACTGCTTTTTCTTAAATGGCAAAGCATGAAGGCGACGCAAGCCAAAGGAATATTTGTAATGTTGTTTTGCAGACACAAGTGTTTAAATGAACTTTTAGTGAAACATTACAGGCTAACTTGTATTTTGAAGCTTTAGTATCGCACGCAATAAGTATCACCTTTGCTTGGTTGCTTCTTGTAAACAAGAATAAACCTCAAAAAGTAGCCAACAAAAGACGACTGAGAACTTTTTTTTTAATAACGAGGTTGCTTTGAATGACTTGAATGTATTTTTAGTTGGCAACTTTTCGCTCATAGTTCTTAACTTAAGTTGTATTTATCAAGAAGCACTTCTGCGCTTATCTGCATATAAAACAATAAATTCTTGCACTTCTGATTAGATGCTAACTGCATTTCATTAGCTGTGTACTTGTACCCTGCATAATGACAATAAAGTTGAATCTAATCTAATCTAGATGCTGGTCCTGGATGCTGATTGGTCAATGCAGTCTTAAATACACAATGCAATACAAGACGTCACGTTTCGCCCACTGCTGTGTTATCTAATGGAAAGAGGACACTTCATTCATTTGGTTAAGTGGCTGGAGTCACACTAGTGAGCTAAGAAAGTGGCTCATCTCCTCGCAAACATTCGTTTATTTCGTATTTACATCATGTGTGCTTGTGTCAGCCATCGAGACTAAATGACACAATGCAACATTTACAGTGACAAACCCATCAAATTAAATACTGTATTACATGCATGCACAAAATCTTCCCATAAATCAACACGTACGTCAGCGCCGGTGAATACTGCAGTGTGCGTTTAGGCTGCGTTGAGAATTGAGCTTTACTGCGTGAATGACACTGTAATGTTGGCTTGATATGCCTCACGCAATATGGTAGCAATTACTTTGTGGCAAACCCACATTTATTGGCAAGTCTTTCAATACATATCGTGTGTGTCTACATATGCAACTCGCCCAACCCATCATCAAACAGACGGATCGTCCACCAAACAACAGAGGCACATCCTAACGTCTGGCTTTCAAAGGGTAAGGACATGCTCCGAAATCACTCACAACGCTCAGCAGCTCGGCCGTAAATAGCCCTCAAGAAACTGCTACAATTCTACAAACAAGCACTAAAGCCCATGCTAAATTCTTCCTCAAATGGCCAAACGAACTGCAACAGTGTTTCATACGCTGCGCATAATTGCAGGAAAGGGGGTGCACGTGAAAACTGAAAATTGGGCTTTTGCAAGCAGGCAAACGAAGGGCTGGATGATTGATGAGGTGTAGGGTGCCCTAGCGAGGCCACTTAGGGGGTGAAGCCGGGGACAGTAAACAGGAGAAGGCAGCGTAATGACAAATAAAGAGCGGTCTGACAATACAACGGCAGCTTACAGACCCCCGCGGGAGGAGTTAAAAACTAATAAAGTAAAGTTCACTAATGCATAAAACTCTAATAAGTATCCCTTTCAGAATTTTACAGAACGTGGCAACTTTACGAGACGCTGGCACAGCGCGGCAGGCTGTTTCGGTCCGGTTTCAAGGTAAAATTCAAGCTAAATGCACACAACAAATCACTAGAGCATACAGAAGTGTACAGCCGCTTCAACTAATAACACACAAAGACAATGATCGCTCGTCGCCACGCCAGCGTTTCTCATTTCTGAGAGCAACTGAGCACATTTTTCTGAGCTCAACTCTGACCCTGTGTACTGGCTCACTGAAATGCAGGAGCCGTCCACTTTGTCCGGCACATTTAATAAGACGTCTTAACAAATTGAAGTGAAGTGGCTGCCGAGGGAAATAGGACTGAGGAAATTAGCTACTGGGGTCTGCGCTCTGTTTACGCTAAGTGATTGTGATTGGGGGTTTGGGGAGCAACCTACAGCCAATTAAACTTGTAAATTGTGAGCACGCATGGTTTTCTTCATCTCGTTAGGGAAGCACGCAGAAACAGCTATATAGCAGGATGCTCATCACAGCCACATGTTACGGTCTCCAAAGATAAGAAACGACTGGAGAATCCACTGCAAATCAATGCTGAACTGCTTTGCATGGCATTGAGCAGGACGCAGTTGTATTGTGATTGCACGCCAAGTGCTGCCAGTCGGTCTGAAGAGCTGCATTATTATGTGGCATGTTCTCTGAGAAGGAAATGGCTTTTAGTCCAATCGAAGCATGCTTCAGCAGCACTGGCTTTACAAACCCAGCTGAAACTCCTGCCTTCTTCATTCAAACAGTCTCGAACACAAAAACTTCACTTACAATGCTCATCTCTTATTTTTTCTCGACCGGTAAGTAGCGCGGTGTAATTAGATGGAGGTACAGCAGTGCACTGACTCACACAGGGGATAAATCTCTCTCAGGGGCCCCGCGGGGCCTCACGGCCTCCTATATAAATCAGACAAATGAGGCTGTTGGTGGAGGTGCGGAAAGAGGCTGTAGCACCGAGAGCGCAGACAGTGGGACTGACTGAAAACTTCATTGCAGTATTGCAGCTTCCCAAAGGAAAAATTGCATCGCACACGATAATTAAGTTAGTTCTTGGATATGTTTCGAGTGTGTACTTTATCTCAGATTGTTTCTACTAAAATTCCACAGTAGAATTGTTTTTTGCTGATGATAATATCTCAAAATTAGCACAATCTGAGACATTGCGGAGTGAAGACATTAAAACGATCTCATTTATGATTTTTCTTTGGCTTGTGTTATAAGGAGGTTGCAAACACGAAAAGCGAGTTTGCACAGTAGAAGTGGGTTTGGGTTGAATGTAGTAGCTCATAAATCTGCCACAGATGACTTGATTGGACATGATTTCAGAAAGAGCTGGAGGACGGCTTGATGAGATCATTGGGGTTCACCCTCTGACGTCCCATCTGCTGAAGCCCTACTGACAGCACCGGCCCAAGTGTTTAGAAAAGCAGAGAATTCCCCAGCACTGCTAATTAACGCTTATTTTTAACTGTTCATATTACAATCTGAAAACTCAGAGATTCAAATCAATCGGGTTCAAAGATCAAGCTGGAAGTCGATCGGTCTCTACTCACACACCATACACATGAGCAGCCAGGCATGTCAAACTTTAGTTTCAATATCTGTTTCCATATCTTTTTCAAAATAACCCAATTTCACCAACATTTGCAGAACTTCTTCATTCTAACATACGTGCCCGTGTTTTACTCAACAGGACCGTTTAAGAGTTTAGAGCAAAAACGTCCTAGCCAAGTAAAAACAGTAATATTGTGAAATATCATTACAATTTAAAATAGCATAAACTGTATTGTATGTCTGTGATGCGCAGCTGTATTTTCAGCATCATTACTCCAGTCTTCAGTGTCACATGATCTTCAGAAATCATTCTTAAATATTCTACTGTTTCAAAGAGCACATATAGTAGTGATTTCACGTATAAGGAGTGAGAATGAGGCACCAAACAAAAGCACCAAAACAAATAGGCCTATAGCATGGATTGTAATCATCTGGCATTAATGCATTCATTTTAAACCTCAGTTCAACAGTATTAGTTAGAGCTAGGCCACATTTATCAGTGAAATTATAGAAAATGCAAAGAAAGCAGCTGTGTGAGACTTCACATGACAGCCAAAGTTTGGTTTTGTTTTATTAATTTTTTCCCCTCTCTAGGCAGGTAATAAACCTCAAAAATGCGAGCACAATTCTTTCAATTCTATCATAATTCCTATTGTTGTCAAAGAGAGCAGTATTTATACACGTTTACATAAAAAAAAAGGAGACTCAGCAGCACTATTGTCTGCTTTGATGAACTTTACACTTTTTTTTCAGACATTTAAGCTTCTGGGAAGTTCCTACTTTCGTGGTAAGTTATTCTAACTATTCTTCATCAACAATAGCACTAGCAACATTCACAATTAAAACGTTTATGCCAAATACTGGTTTCCATCTTTGACTAAAGTTAAATCATTGTGTTTGCATTCATGATTGCTCATCTCTTGATACAGTAAAATCATAAAAAAAGCAAAATGCGATCGTCCTGATGATCAAATATGACCGTTATTTGCAGGGTTGTTTGAACGCCGGTGATCTTCTGAGTCTGAGGCCGACCGGAAGAGCTTGCACAGCTTTTATTAGCACATCAATCAATCGCATGCATCTGTTCGCTGGAGCTCACATTCTCCCCTTCCCTCCGAGCGCTGATGATGGTGAGAAATTCCTCAGGAGAGATTGTTTCCGTCCTGTTCTGAGCGGCACGCACACGAGACCTCTGGAGACGGACAGCCAGCTTACTGCTGATGCCAGTATTTGCACTTAAAGGCTGGATTTTCCCACCTTTTCCTACAAGCTCATAGCACCTATAACAGTCAGCGGTGTTGCCCAGTCGCTGCAGTTCAGAACTCAAGTCCATCTAACCAGCTAACAAACGATAGACGTTTTAAACTGATATTTGGTTTCAAACTGGGATTTTGATTCTGATGTGTTTACACCAATGTGTGTTCATACCATATTAGGTACAAATTTACAAATAATGCATAGTTCACCAAAAAATGAAAATATGCTGTTAATTTACATACTCTCAGGCCACCACATAGGTGACTTTCTTTCTTCAGTAGAACAGTAATGAAGATTTTTATCTGAAATCATGGTCCTGTGATTAATAGAAGGTTCGTCACATTGAGAATCAAAAAAAGCATATACAGGCAACACAAAACAAATACCTGTGTCTCCTGACGATATATTGAGGTCTTATGAAGAGAAACGATCAGTCTGTGCAAGAAACTGAACATTATGACCTGTAATCCAGAGCCTCGGACAGAACGGAGAAATAGTTTGATTCAATGAACTGATTTAATTCACTAGTTTATTTACGTAATCACGTAATGACATAACATATATGCAATTATATTATTAAATCACCCAATAATGATGACAAACATGGATGTTTTACGTGTCTAAAGCATAAAAAGTGAATAAACTAGTCTTCATCAGCTCACCTTTTTACATAAACCATGGGAAACCATAAAAACTTTAATTTCTCCCGTGGGTTCACACATGCTCGGACCGAATCGAACTGTTTGCTTAGGAAAACTGAGTGACTGCTGGAGGAACCGGAGCGCTGGATCAGTTCATTCATCAGAGGATCCGATACGCTGCTATTTCGGCTCATTTGGAGTCGGAGTGACTGTCAGGCGTCTGAAAGTGAGTTTTGATCGAGTAACTTGTAGATCTGTGCTGCTCGAGTCACGAACTGATTCAGAAGATTCAGTCCGATTTGATGAACTGATTCAACTAGTTCACTAAAAAGAGCCGGTTCAAAAGGACATCACTCCGGACCGCTTGCCTCTGGATTACAGCTAATACTGCTGTAAATAATGTTCAGTTTCTTGCACAGACTGATTGTTTCGCTTCATAAGACCTCACTATATCAGGAGCCACGGGTATTAATTTTGTGTTCCTTGATATGCTTTTTGTATTCTCAAAAACATGCAGTCGCTGACTTGCATTTTATGAATCACCAAGGAGCACAGTTTCAGCTAAAATTCTATTCAACTCAAGAAACAAGCCACCTACATCTTGGATGACCTGAGGGCGAGTAAATTAACAGCAGACATTTTTATCCAAAGCAACTTACATTACACTCCAAAGAACACATTTTAATCAGTCATGCATTCAGTGAGAATCAAACCCATCGATGCATCGCTAGCGTCGTGCTCTACTGTCAGAGCTATAGGAACACAGTTACAACTGACAATCCAGAATACCAAGCAGACCTGTGTGAATCTAATGGGGATTCGGCCTAAATATCAGAAATCTGCCCATCTTAGTTTTCTAACTAAAGTTGTGTTTTTACCTTTAGATGAAGCTCTGCAAGTGTGAATCAAACATAAAATAATGAATAAATCACGGTTCTGCTGGCTACATCTCCCTGCAGAAACACAGCAGACACTTACTTATCTGCCACAGAGCCGTTTCATGCCAGACTTTGAGGAGATTGCTGCATCTGCTAATCATGCTTTACCAGACTAACACGACAAGTTAGACAACACTTTCCATGTCTTTTCCTGTTTCACACTAATACTTAAATGCTTTAGAAAGAAGGTCGGGCAACAAGCCAAGACAACAACAACACACACACACACACACTCATAAATGTACAGACAAAAATATATATTTTATTTATTAGTTATTATTGTGTTCACACAGAAATCACAATTGTAGAAATCTTCAGAAACTGACGTAATGGATGTGAAATTATGATAACATGATTATAAGGGTGCACTGATAAAAACATAGCCCACTCATTATGTAAAAACAGGTCATCATACTTCATTCTCTGAAAGGAATAAATAAACAGATATTTGTGAATTAGAAGTCCATACGTAATAATTCAGGACTGAATGAGCAAGCAGAAGGCAAACTGCATGATTGAAAAGCAAGTAAAAGCATTAAACCAGAAGAAACAAACAGCTTATCATTCTTATTTCTAGTCCTGCTGGTAGCTTTAGAAATGGGAAAAAAACATCCATTCGCTTGAACAAAAAAAATGTGCATGCTTGTACAAATAAATAAAAAGTACACTTCAGCATGCTTTTAAAAAAAGAGTACTTATTACAGAAATAATGTTGTTTAAAAGAATATACTTTGTGCAAACTCAATGTAATGTTTTCTGACACTTAGATGCATGTTATTTGTCAATACATGATAATGTACCAGTATAAATTGATATTCAAATCGATTTAAAAGTAAATATTACTATTAAGGCCTACTTGTCAAAAAGCACTCTTAAAAACATCTTTGTATGTCATTTCAAATGCAAGTATTTTTTGTCTTAGAAATATGGTTCTTAAGTGAAAATCAAAATGTAATGTAATTTCTATTGAAATGGTATGTTTAAATAATTACACACCTGTCTGATTTTGTGCATTTATTACATGTTCACTTTAAATGTAATTTTGAATAACGCACTACAGATTATAAAATTATGATTGAAGTACTTCATGCGTGCTTTATGTTAGTCAACACGTCAAAATAAGTGCACTTCTGTAAATCATGACAAAATAAAATGGACTTTCAATAATCTGGCACTTTTTAAAAGTGTACTAAAGTGTGTACTTAAGTGTTAAGTACACTTAAGTGGCCTTTAGATTTGACGTACACTACAAGTGCACATTCAGTAGAATAAAGCTCTTACAATGTAAGTCAATGTAAGGCAAGGCATCGCTCCACAAGACTCGTATGCTAAAATGAGTTTAGTGTGATAAAGTCACTTCCGTCAGCTCATGTCATGAGTAAAGCCTGTAAGTTTCACATTATCACCACAAGGACACCAGAAAGGGAAGTGGCACGACTAAAGAAGTAGTCCCACTTCTGAAAGATCTGACAAATTTACTCCTTAAAATATCCATGCAGAAGCGTTTATTTCAGTCTTTTTGTTTCTTGTACAAATGAGAACACGCGCGTGTGAAGGTGTAGACGTCGCTGCACTTTTGTGAGGGCTGAAGTTGTTCGTCCTCTACACAGCGCGTCACTGAACTCGAAACCAGAAGCGATAAGAGCCAGATAATGGCTTCATCTTCAAACAAAGAGCAAAGCCCAGAAAGATACACAAGGAACTGTGCAACAGCAATTATAGGACTGTAAAAGTGAAGGCCGAAAACTGACTGCTGCTTTATGACTTTATAACTAGCTGATGGAAAATATACAGTATCCAGATTCTTCCAGGGAAAATTCCTGGTTAATATGTTTCAATGATTAATCTATGAGGCACAGGCGGTTATATTCTATCAGCTGGTAAAGTGTTTTCTGTGGCATCAAGGGTTTAGTTTGCGAAGCTAAGCAGAACTATCAGCTACTGTTGCTCTTACTGAGGGTTAGAGATTTGCATGGATGGAAATGCCATTGACCACAGAATGAGACAACGCCGCTTCCCTGTTCAGCTGCGACAGACTACTCGCTCGTCACTGAAATCTTGTCGCATTGTGTCTGGTTAGGACAGGGTGTCATTTTACAGTTACAAATAAATCATCGTCCTATTTTGCCTTATATTTGCATGATTCAGAATAATGCACCTGGCGATCTGAACGCTAGAAGCAGTCAGGAAGACTAGTTTATTTGCTGTATTCTCGGTTCAAAATATAACAAAATCACTTGTGAATATTCATGACAGCACGCCTAAACATGTTTCTAAGATTCATTTCTCACTATTATCTATGCCTTTTCCCTCAATAAACTCCTAATGTGCTGCTAATTAATAGTTAGTGAGGTGGTTGTTAAGTTTAGGTGTGGGTTTAGGATTAAGGGATCTAGAATACGGTCATGCTGAATAAAGCATTAATAGAAGTACAGCCAATACACTAGTAATATGCATGCTATTACGCAGCTAGTTAATAGTGAGAATCGGTCCCTGAACTCAAGTGTTACCTCAACTTCTAGTCTAGGCACAACTAGATGCAGAGGGGTTAAATAATGTGAGTGCATGCCTTTCTATGACATATGTGACTTATTTTCCCGAGTTTGTTTATTGTAGGCGTACTAAAAGGTTTGTGAAGTAGTTACACTCTTGCCTGAGTCACATTATTTCTCAGTGGCTCTGCTCGAGTGGCTGTCGGGGAAGTGTGAAGAAACATTGTGGGATCATTTGAGTGGTGCCTTCTGAAGGTGTCAGGCCCGTGTTAAGTCTTGTTCAAACGCTCGCTTCTCCTAAATGCTGCGTGTCAACAGTCAGTCCGAGCGGAGCGGCTCTCCGGCAGTGTGCCTGATCCTGGCAGGCCTGTGGAAGCTGCCACTTCTGAGGGGAAAGTAGAGGACAGGTGCAAAGTCGTTTCTCACAAGTCTAGGCCACAGACTGCATCGTCTTTCCGTTCCTGCCTTCATGTTTCCTCTTGTTTTTTTCTGCTTCTCCTAGAGCAGAGGGTTCTCCAAATTCTTCACTGAGCCTTTACTAGCTAGAACCGCCAATAAGCGGCTTTTCCCTTAAATGGTTTTTGTTTTTTTTTTTTTTTTTTTTTTACAGCAACTCCCTTAGAAGGTGCACTTCAGTCAGCCCTGCCGCCTACTGAGGGAACGCTGATGGAGCGTGAGTCTTAGTCGGGTTTCCTTTAGCATATTTGAACCCGTTCTTTTCTGTGAACCAGTTGAACACTTGCACCTGACACTCGAGTCAAGAAACCCAAGAGTAATGTGATCCTGGAACAACTGATGCCTCCCTTTGCCTCGTTGCAATGAACCGCTCTGGGCTGCGTTCCTCGTACAACGACGTAACTCACTGATTAACCACCATAGTACAATGTGGAAACTAACTAGCCAGTCACGACTGTTTCCCGAACACGGCGCATCTCCGTCGTTTGAACCACAGTAGTTCAACAATTTAGGGCCATTTTTAATGACGTCACACGCATGTGGTGGAGTAATAACTTCTGCTAATTAATCGATTCGAGATCTCTGAGATGCTGCTGTATTGCACATGCCAGCTGATGACTAATGTACTATGTTTGGTTCCCTGTCATTTTGCTTTATTTGATGTTTGATTCATCGCGGGTTTCCTCTTACGGCATACTCCGGGGTTCCTTTAGGCATTTATGTGCATGCACACTCTTCAAAAACAGCGCTTATTGAGGACGCGCTAAAATGTATAGATTAAAATGTGTTTATATTTAAATAGAATGGAAAATATAGATTGTACTGCATGTTAGCTTGCTTATTGTGACAAAACATGAATAGTATTTAAGTCAATGGTCTGGTTTCACAGTCAGGGCTTAGACTAAACCAGGATTAGGCCATAGTTCAATTAGGACATTTAAGGGATTTTTATTAACATGCCTTAGAAAAAAACATTACTGGTGCGCATCTTGAGACAAAACAAAGGCACTGATATATTTTAAGATCAGTCAGTGCAAGTTTCTTTCAGTTGAAACAGCTCAGATTTACATTTTAGTCTGGGACTAGGCTTAAGCCTCATCTGTGAAACCGGGGGCATATATCTTACTAACAAGAAACTATGCTTTAACCACAGGCGGAGAGCTGTAGCTCCTACCACGCAAGTTTGCGATGCTGTTTGCGAATGTTCATTTGAACTATGGTTTCGGGAAACACCGAATCGTTGAACTATGTTAGTAACGACGGAACTTGCGACCATAGCTGGCTAACGCTGCTTTTGGCAAACGCACCCCAGACTAGTTTGCAAATCAGACTGAATGATCCCGTCACAACAGTGAATAGTCCGAGTCCTCCCGGGAAGTTGGTATTTACGAGTTGGGAAGTCGTAATCATGCTGTCGAGCGTGTTCAAGTCACTTTGGTCGGAGCAAGATGCAAAAGACTCGGCAGGGTTTTTCAACTCTACTCCTACTTCTACTTATTTGTTTTTACTTAAGTTATGAAGGTGCTCTAAATTTAATCGTTATATATTCTATCATAAACTGTACTATACTGTTGTATTTTGTACATGCAAGCTACCAAGAGTTGTTCTAAATGAAGATGCGGCTTCCATCACTCTGAAACTAAAGTGAGTTTCTCACTTCTAATTACCACTTTGAGGTTGCGTTCATGTGCGTTCAACTCGTAAAGTTTACATTACGCAGTCTGATTAAACTGGGAATTGTATTTTTCGGAGACGAATGCAGAGAGCGGCGTAAGCTGATATAAGAGAATGAGTGTACCGAGTGGCCTTTGTGAAATGTAAGTTACTGTATTAACATAATAAAAATATTCTATTGTTAACAAAATGTCTTAGTTTTATTAAATAATGTTTTATCATAACATGCAAGAACTTCACAGATTAATTCTTGCAGATTATTTTTACTCTTTGTTTAAAGTGTATACGTACAGGATCAATCTACAATACTAAATCTGCTCAACTTAATCTGCAGTAAATGCCTACATATGACGTTGTATACCACGATGCAGGGATGCTAGATTTTCACAGTGAAGCCATTGCATCATGACATAAGAAGAACTGCTCAACTGTTTTGTTCAATCAGTTCAACGAAACTGGCCATAAGAGCTCATTTACGTGAATAAATTCATAAAATGTACCAAAAAAAAAATCTAGTACCTATGCAGTTCTGCTATGCTAATCACTGGATCCTGTACCTTGTGTCCTGAATATCTGTAATAGCAGCAGTGAATGTGCTTTGAGGAGAAGCCATGACAGTATTTGAGTATCTTACTGTTTGATAACATCACTCAGCGTTGTACACAAACATTGTGTTTGAAAGTACAGCACAAGCATGAACACCATACTTCACACACACACACACACACACACACTCACGCACACACACACACACACACACACACACGCTCACACACACTCACGCACACATGCACAACAAACAAACAAACTCACACACACTCACACACAACGCACTCACTCACGCACGCCACACACACCAACCACACATACGATCACACACACCACCACAACAAATCAAAGCAAACATGCACATACACACACACACACACCCCACAAACACACACACAATCACTCATAACCACACACACACACACACACTCAAGCACACCACACCCACACCACAGCACACATCACAGGAAGCAAGCGAGGCCCTTCGCTGACACCACATGTATACTTTTTGCTGAGCGGGGGACATGATTTAGCAGTTGACTTTCACTGGTTGTCTCACAGTTTTTAACACTGGGGCTCTAAATCAAGCGGAGAAGTTTCCCAGCGTTACAGCCGCAAGTGCTTGTCACTCCGCGCAGCAGCAAGGAGATACCCGCATGCATACAGTTCTGCAGACCACCGGCTGACACCACACAACCACAAACCTATGTAGCCTGTAGTGGTGGATAACCAGACAAATAACGAGGCCAGCACTAGATATAGAGACAGGAGATTGCAGTTGACGAGATGAGGGGAGGTGTCTTGTTGAAAGAGCAGGGATTTTGAAATTCTGTTTTTTTAATTTTGTTTGTTTATCACACATTTAAATTTTAATCATCAAAGATGCTGCATTAAATATCACACTATCCAAAAACGTGACAGTAAAACTGTCACAAAAGATTTCTATTTCAAATAAAAGCTGTTCTTTTGAACTTATGCATCACGGTTTCCACAAAAATATTGTGCAGCACGACTGTGTTCAACATTGATAATAATCAGAGATGCTTCTCGAGCACGAGCCAGGCAGCTCAAGTCATTGTTTATACCTGATTTCTTGAAAGTGCAATTGTGACACTGCAAGACTGGAAGGGATAATGATGCTTGAAATGCAGTTGGCACAATTCACAGCAAATACATACAAGTTTAACAGAGATTCATACAGAAAACAGCTGTTTGAGATTGTAAACATTACTGTATTTTTAACAAATAAATGCAGCCTGGTGAGCTTAAGAGACTTCTTTCACAAGCATGAGAAATTGTACCGACACCAGACTTTTGGACAGCAGTTCTGATGATTTGGC
Source organism: Sinocyclocheilus anophthalmus (assembly GCA_018155175.1). Classification (NCBI taxonomy): domain Eukaryota; kingdom Metazoa; phylum Chordata; class Actinopteri; order Cypriniformes; family Cyprinidae; genus Sinocyclocheilus; species Sinocyclocheilus anophthalmus. Next base: position 201,410 of record JADLZN010010675.1, on the reverse strand, counting down.
CAATTAATATCCATGATATAAAAAGTGGTGTAAAAGCGTGGCTATCCTCCGGAGGTGACTGTGGTAATTTGGCGATACAGAGAGAGGGCAGACGCACATCTGTGATCTATTAAACATGATATTTCAGGTAGCTCATGAGGAACACATGCTGACCACGTTCTGCCCAAAATTACATTTCCACAACATTACTTGCACAAATAAACACAGAGAAACCGAGAGTAACGGAGCAGTCTCTATTTTACCCCGCTACCCGAGATTTATTCTATTTTGTTGCTGTTGTCCTGTTGTTTTTAACTATATTGATATGTTCTCAGGATTTCTAAACTGTAAGTAATTTATGATTAAAGTGTTTGACAGCTCATGAAATATTAACTCTTTATTTTAAAACATGCATCCTTATTAGCCTTACAAAATTTCATTGAAATAAAAGCCTCAAACATAAGCAAAAAGGAATGAAATATTAAAACAATGGCAATAACAAGTAAACAAAAATATTAAAATGCAAAAAAAAGAAAAGTATAAAAATATATCCATGCAATAAATAAATTAACTTTTCTTATGTGGTTGTTTATCAATCCAAGAGGATCATAAGACATTTTAACTTCAGTAAAACATTTTGGAATCGTGTTTCTTTTATTTATTTGCTTTCAATGCAACAAAAAAGCTTAAAGAAGTGGAATTGGAAAGACATGTTAACAGCGACTATACTAACAACCCGCTGCTTGTTTCGGTCCGATTCAGAGGAAAGCAACATTTGTGAGGGATGAATTAAACACATATATAAATAACTGTTGAATAAAATATTACAAACAGTTAAAGTACTGATTTTTAGTATTGAGAGCTTGTAGTACAACGTATCGCACGCCATGACACATTTTTATTCTAATGAATATTCATCTAGGTAGGTTTTTTTCTCTAAAGTCCATATCTGACGCATACTGAATAAGCCTTGTCTATACAAAAAGCCATTGAACATTTTCATTATTATTTACAGAAATGTACAAAATAATAATTTGTGGTCATGAGAAAAACAAAGTTTCATCGTAGATGATTTGAAGTAAACTGTTAGTGAATGAATGAGAGTCTGAGTCTCTGAACTCATGTCGCCCCCTATCGGTCATACAGAGAATAAACAACACACTCACTCTCACACACAGACACACACACTCACGCTCACACACACACACTCACTCTCTCTCTCTCACACACACACAACACACGCACACACACAATAACTCTCAACACACAAACCACAAAACAACACACACACACTCACTCTCACACACACACACACACACAACCACACACACGCCAACCCTCTATCTCACACCGCAACACCCACTCACGCTCACAACACGAACAAACACTCAAGTCACACACACACACTCACTCTCTCTCTCTCACTCACACACACACACACACACACTCACTCACACGCACACACTCCCACACCAACACACCCACACTCACTCTCTCTCACACACACACACACACACCACACAGCCACTCTTCTTCTCACACCACACCACACATGCACGCAAACACCCCCAACTCACTCCACACACACACACACACACACACAATCACTCTCTTACACACACACACACACACCCTATGCACACAAACATTCACGCTCAACACCCTACAACACTCTCCCTCTCTCACACACACCCACACACTCCCTCTCTCTCTCACACACACACACACGAACACACACAAACACAAACACAAACAAACACAAACACACACACACTCACTCTCACACACACACCACACACACACACTCACTCCTCTCACACACACACACACACACTCACTCTTCTCACCACACCACCCCACACACTCACTTCTCTCTCACACACAACACACACACGCACACCACACACTCAATCTCACACACACACCACACACTCACTCTCACACACACACACACAACACATCACTCACTCTCTCACACACACACACACACACACCTCACCTCTCGCCACACACAACACACACACACAACACAACACAACACAACACAAACACTCTCTCTCTCTTCACCCACACACACACAAACACGACTCCTCACACACTCACTCCCCAACCAAACACACACACACTCACTATCACCCACACTCACTCTCTCTCACACACACACACACCACACACACACAACACACACTCTCTCCACCAACAACACACACACACACACTCAATCCTCACACACACACACACACACACAACACACACAAAACACTCACTTTCTCACACACACTCACTCTCTCACACCCACCCACACACACACACACAAAACACACACACACACACACACACACACCCACTCACTCTCACACACACACACACTCACTCTATCCCTCCACAAACACACACAACACACACACACTCATCTCACACACTCAATCTCTCTCACACCACCCACACACCACACAACACACTCACTCGCCACAAACTCACTCTCTCACACACACACACACACACACACACACAGACCAGANCACACACACACACACACACACACGCACTCTCTCACACACACACACACACACACACACACACACACACCACTCACTCCCACACACTCACTCTCTCAAACACAAACACACCACAGGGACAGACACACACACACCAATATCACTACTCACTCTCTCACACACAACACACAAACACACCACAAGGGACAGACACACACACACACACCACACGCACACTTTGGCATTTAGATGTATGAAATAGAGAAATGCAGAGAAATGATTCTGCACTCAAAACATCACCAGGTTGAGTTCATACTTCATACACACGAATAAAAGAAACAAAAGCAGCTACATATAAAAATGTCACTATATAGTTCATACTGTGTAAACATAAAACTGTACATATAAAATACTACACACATTATAGTGTGCCATTTGCTATTTGTACAAACTGGTCGAGATTAATCTCACTGGTGTAACTTTTTATTTTTATTTTGACTTGAATAAAACCAGTTAATATAGATGTTACTAGTAGCACACACTAGATATAGTTCAGATATTTCCACTTCGACCTGGTTATAGGTGTCTAAATACAAGAAATAGGTGGCAGGCAGATGGTTGTTATTTTATCTGGTTATGTGTATAGAGGGGTGTGTCATGTTGCTAATTTAAAGGGTTTTTTTCTTAGTTTTGGTGTGTTTGTTTGGTCTGAGCCCAAGAGAGAGAGAGAGAGAGAGAGAGAGAGAGAGAGAGAGAGAGAGAGAGACAAAAGAGGAGAAGAGATTGGAGGTAGAGAGACAAAAGAGAGTGAGGAGATGAGAGAGAGCAGAGAGAAGAAGGGAGAGAGAGAGTAGAGGAGCGAGAGAGAAGAGCGGAGGAGAGAGATAAAGAGAGTTGAGGTCTGAGGAGGGAGGAGAGAGTGAGAAGCAGAGGAGAGAGAGAGAGATCGGGTTCTGGTCCGCCTCCCTCCATCCATCCGTATATAAGAGTTGCGCTTTGGAGAGAGAGAGAGCAGAACCTCTTCACTTCTCCGTTCAGTCAGGATTTGTCCTCATCGCAGAGATACATGTCGTGTCGTGTGGTGTGAGTTTATTCTCCTGATCTGAGTCGTGAGGGACTTTGGACACTCGGAGCTCTTTTGCGCACGGCCGCGCACGCGTTGACGCACTCCTCTGAACTCCTGCAGGAGGACTTTACAGCTGCACTAGAGTTTCCGACGCTCACTCTTCTGCATGAATCTCTTCGACTCCTACCTGAAAATGAGCGACGAGCAGGACAAGGGTCTCTCCGATGCGCCTAGCCCGAGCATGTCCGAGGATTCCGCCGGCTCTCCGTGCGCGTCCGGATCGGGCTCGGACACCGAGAACACCCGACCGGAGCAGCAGCTGAGAGAGTTTAAGAAGGACGAGGGCGACAAGTTCCCCGTGTGCATCAGAGACGCGGTGTCTCAGGTGCTGAAGGGGTACGACTGGTCTTTAGTGCCCATGCCTGTGCGAGTGAACGGCTCCAGCAGGAGCAAGCCGCACGTCAAGAGACCCATGAACGCGTTTATGGTGTGGGCTCAAGCCGCGCGCAGGAAGCTGGCGGATCAGTACCCACACCTGCACAACGCCGAGCTCAGCAAGACCCTCGGAAAACTCTGGAGGTCAGAGCATTCATTGTTTGTTTTGTTTTCGGTTTTGTTTTGTTTTTCTAGGACAACTCCAGAAGTTTCTTTTAGCTGCCCAGACAAACTTACTGTAAATTGCATTGTTTTCGTAGCATTATTATATAATGATACGGCAATACTGGTAAGCTTGAGAAAAGGTAACTTTTGGGGTAAGAAAAGGTAGCCAAATGTGACCCTGCAGCACAAAAGCAGTGTTAAGTCGCTGGGGGATATTTGTAGCAATAGCCAACAATACATTGTATGGGTCACAATTATACATTTCTCTTTTATGCCAAAAATCATTAGGATATTAAGTAAAGATCATGTTCCTTGAAGATGTTTTGTAAATTACTTACAGTAAATATATCAAAACTTAATGTTTGATTAGTAATATGCATTGCTAAGAACTTCATTTGAACAACTTTAAAGTGATTTTCTCAATATTTAGATTTTTTTGCACCCTCAGATTCCAGATTTTCAAATATTGTGCTATCCTAACAAACCATACATCAATGAAAAGATTATATATTCTGCTTTCAGATGATGTATAAATGTCAATGTCGAAAAATTGACCCTAATGACTGGTTTTGTGCTCCAGGGTCACATATGGTAAATTAGCCCTTACTTCACATGCACATCAGTGCAGAAAAAGTTGTGTAGTCGATAAAAGCTTTTAGTTTTAAGAAATTTAGTTCGAGCTGGACTACTTCATTCTTTTTTTCTTGAATAATATTTTTTCTTAGGTGAACCCAAAAAGCAATAATCATAGTTGCAGGTTTCTTCATTGTTAACTGAATAAGCTAGATCTGAGTATTGATTATTTCTCGTGTGCTTTTGCAGGTTACTGAACGAGGGCGAGAAGCGTCCGTTTGTGGAGGAGGCCGAGCGTCTGAGGGTCCAGCACAAGAAAGACCACCCTGACTACAAGTACCAGCCCAGACGGAGAAAATCAGTGAAGAATGGCCAGAGCGAGAGCGAGGACGGCGAGCCGACCCACATCTCCCCCAACGCCATCTTCAAAGCCCTGCAGCAGGCCGACTCTCCCACGTCCAGCTTGGGCGAAGCGCACTCTCCAGGAGACCACACAGGTACTTGACTCTCAAGCAGAAAAGGCATGCGAGTCCCCTTGGCACCAAGAGCACCCTTGAAAACGTCTAGCGGCAGCTCCTTATGTAATGCCTCGTTTGGAGCCCGCAGGCAAACTCATAAATCTTATCTGGCCTTCCTAACCTCGCTGTGTATCTTTATTAGCCTTCTGGTTGCGTCAGCAACATAATTCTGGAACTGCGTAGCTCAATTTGGTTTCATTCTTGTTCAGGTCAGTCCCAGGGTCCCCCCACACCTCCCACAACCCCCAAAACGGACCTGGCATCCAGCAAAGCGGATCTCAAGCGCGAAGGCCGTCCGCTGCAGGAGGGCATCGACTTTGGTGCCGTAGACATTGGCGAGCTGAGCAGCGATGTCATCTCCAACATGGAGCCGTTCGACGTCAATGAGTTCGACCAGTACCTGCCTCCTCACGGACACCCGGGGGTCAGCGGCGGCGCGCAGGCGTACCCCGCCGGCTACGGACTCAGCACTCAGGCCGGAGGGGCCTGGATGTCCAAACAGCAGCAGCAGCCGTCGATGGCCAACGGTGGCGAGCAGAGCCAAGGTCAGCAGCGGACGCAGATCAAAACGGAGCAGCTGAGTCCCAGCCACTACAGCCAGCAGCAGCAGCAGGGCTCTCCGCAGCATGTAGCCTACGGCTCCTTCAACCTGCAGCACTACAGCACCTCCTACCCCTCCATCGGCCGCGCGCAGTACGACTACACCGAGCACCAGAGTCCCACCAACTCCTACTACAGCCAGTACCCCGGTTTCAGCTACATGAGCCCCAGCCAGAGGCCCATATACAGCCCTATCCCCGACACGGTGCCGCAGCACTGGGAGCAGCAGCCCATCTACACCCAGCTGTCCAGGCCCTGAGGGACGCCCGCAGCCGGGTTGAAGCCCGGTGGGAGAACGCTGGAAAAGTACTGAAACGAACGGAATGGCTCCCGACTGTGCCTTGATTATATTTTTCTAGATATAATGAGACAAGAGAAATCCTCTGTGAGGACAGATTCCAGATACTTATTTTAGTATGTACTGTGTATGTGTCGCGTGTGTTTTCCTCAGCTGTGTCTGGGATTTACACGCAGCTGTCTTCGCCCCGGTGATGTTTTTGTAAAGACTCGTTTGCCTGATATTTCTCCGCTGTATATATTTGTGGGGGTTTCTTAAAACTTGGGCAAAGCGAGTTGATTTGTCAGATGTACAGTCGAATGCTTCTAGAGTCCGTGCCTAAGCGTCTGCCATATCAGCCGAGCTCTTGCTTCTGTGGAAACTGCCTCTCGAGTCCGTCTGTGCCTACAGAGATCACACTGCTGGAAGTGCCCTCCGCAGCTCGACCATTCCTCCAGTCTTAACCTCTTTAATTTATTCATTAGCGTTCATTTGACTTGAAAGTAATACTATTTGCGTTTTATCATTTACTCTGGCTTCGTACGACTAATTTGTGACTAAAAATGTTTCCGGAGATGATTGCGATTTAGTTGTAGTGCCAACTTTAACCATCTCATTTATTTATCATTTGTTGATGTTTCCATTTAAAATGTTAATCGAGTTGACTTCTAATTGTGAGACCTGATCAAACCTTTTATAGAAACAACTGGATCTTCGTTTCTCAAACATGTCGACTTCTGCAGGCTGTTGGCTGCATCTCTACGAAAAAAACACCAGCATTTATTTCCTTTCCCTCGTTTTTTTAATGTCGTAAAGAAAAACTGTAAAACATGCCACCGTCTTAAAAGAAGCTTATCTTTTGTATCATATTGTTTGCAATAAAAAGAAAGATATTGAAAATATCCTCTGCTTTAAGATGTGTCTTTTTCAAGCCTGAATCGTCTGTGATGACTTTTTGTGGGATGTTCGTGACATTAACACACCAGCACTTTAATTTACTCGGCCTACATCAGAGCATCCATTGGTGAGCAAGTGATGCAATGCTACATCTTCTCCAAACCAGATGTAGACAGAGTTTGAGGACATTTTCAGCTAATTCTCATTTTTGGGTGAACTAATTCCTTATCCAAGTGATTAGACTTAACAATAAAACGGGGAAGGGCCATATCAAAGTCCCTTCGCAGGAAAGTTAGTTCAGACCAGGCTGCTTCTTCTAGTCATTCAAGATTCAGTACTTTATTGTTATGAGCTCACCAAGAAAAATTGATCTGCAATAAAAACATACAACATAAACACACTAGCAGAGACACTGACTACAACAACATAGAGTACAGTAAGTGCCATAATGAACTAGGCATATAATCTCACAATGGTGACAGTAATATGAATAATCATGACATACAGTATGAATGTGAAAGGAAGGAAGGATTCATCCCGTAAAGACAAATGATTAAGAGGAGTGACTCTGACGAGGCAAAGACTTGTTTCTTTCACTTCAGGACCTCTTTGAAGGCCAGAACCGAGCAGCTGATAATATGTTACAGCAAGAGTAAATATCTCAGTTGATCTGTATCTGTTCTGAAACAACATGTGACGATGCAATAATGATTAGTAATAATAACAAAAAGTAGATTTTCATCAATCCAGCTATTAGCTAGTATGGCAAGATAGTATGATAAGTAGTGTGTTCGTCCACTTGGATGTCCATTTCAAAATATACTCTGCAAACAATGATTTTCGTAAGAGATTAAACCCCGTTCACACCTATAAAGATGACGATATTAGCATCCACACCAGCGAACGATATCGTCAGTTTATTCTAAGCGCTAGATTAAATTCTCGAGCTCGTTACAGCAGGATGGCTTCTGATTGGCTGTCGGTGTTTGTATCGTTCATCAGCTGGAAATGATTGCTTTGAACGTGATTCCAACGATATCGTTTCTCTGTGCCTTTATCGTTATAGTTGTGGTGTGTTCTCTGCTATTCTTTAATATGGAGAACGATTTTTAGAATGATATCTTTATCGTTTTAGTGCTTGGTGTGAACGGGCCTTAAGTCTTGTTTTCTGAAAAATTTATCAAAATTATGTTCGTTTTTGTTTAAAAGAAGAAAAAATATCTGCCAATGGGGCAAGAAAAATAATATTGTTTCGTCTTTAAATTAAGATTGTTTTTCTTGCCCCATTGGCAGATATTTTTTCTTCTTTTAAACAAAAACTAACAAAATGTTGATGCATTTTTCAGTAAACAAGACTTTAGTAATTTTCCTTCTCAAGTAAATGCACCTTGATTCAAGAATGTTTCGATATTCGTACTAGAAAACAAGTCAAAAATGCTAAGTAGGAAAATCTTTTTTTTGCAGTGTAATTCAAGTTGGTCACTCATTCTCTTCTGAGCAGAAATACTGTATATTCATCCAGGAATGGGTTGGAGGACAGCAACTCTTGATTTTGACATCGCAGATCCAAAAGTACACTTCAGCATACCGCCATGTTAAATAAGAGTTTAGTTTCTTCCTGAAGGCTTTTAATCAGGAGACATTTGTGCCCTGCAGGCTGCCCCCAGAATGCACTGCAGCTGTGTTCAGACACAGAGCTGGAGCGAATGGAGAGCTTTGCGGGGCAGCTGTGTGGAACAGGTGTGGATCATCGCACAGATACGAGCAGCACCATATGTTCAACACATGCATCTGTCCAAAGCAGAAAGAACACAGCCAGAGGAGTATCAGCGAGCGCTGCTGGATTCGTCTTCTCACTTTCTGTCCGTGTGCAACGTCAGCTGAACTTCTGCTGCTCTCCTGTGACATCCCAGCAGTGCAGAGAGTGAATGCAAACATTATATTTAATCTGTACATTAACATTTCATACATCTGTCTGCAATCGTATATGCACACATTTGAACTTTCTCATGTTTTGAGTTTTCAGTTGTTAAATTTCAACATTACTCTATGGCTGAATCAAAAGAACATCATGTGCAGGTTATACTTCACCTGGAAATAACTAAATAAATGCTGAAGATGCATTGCTAATATACTAAAGTACAGCAAGAGTACGATGAACACAATAACAACAACAAGAACATCTACATTATAATGCAATGGTCACATCAACACAATCTCATGACAATTCGTAACTATTTTACATTTTGGCGAACTGGTGCCTAATTCATATGTTTTCATATGATCTGCTTATGTTCCTGTGACGGTTGTGTTTAGGGGTGGACCTTTTTCATATGATTCAAATTCTACAAATTCATACGAAATCACCACCTCTAAAAATAGCTAGTTTTTCTGTGAGATCAGGTTAGACATGCAAACCAAACGAAAAACACATTAGTAGCACACATCAGTCAACTGATAAAGAGATGTAGTACATTGTTTTCGTCAGACTTCTTTACCTGAACATATCTAAATGGCTCTAAACAGAAAGTTGTGGTGATAACAAACGAGCGAGAGGTGAGAAGCATAGTTAACATGATTATATTGTCTCCGGCTCCTGAATAATGCGCTGTAAAGATTGATGAACAGTGTGAAAACCCTGAAACTGTCTCCTCAATGTGTCATGCGCAGAGATATCCAGCTTTCTGAAGCCCAGACTTACTTAATCACGGCTGGAACCAGAAACATTTGGCTGCCAGATTTCTGCCCCCCCAACCCTCGCAGACGTCTTTAAAGCTGTCTTTTATTTGTGGTACCACAAATCGGCATGCTAAAACCTGGTTTGGGGTTATCGGGGCTCGGTTACACTTTATTAACCATCAGGTCTGTAGCATGGAGGGCAAGCTGAACAAACAGCTGTCACTTCCCTCTTGTCAGCGAGGGAATGCACGGCCAATCAGCAAAAACAGAGGCGAAACGGCTCAGAAATGCACGTGTTATGCGCCGTTTCACCGTGTTCGCTGTAACACTTGAAATGTTTCCTCACTGTGTCATATGTGCACTTCAGGAACGTCTGCGACAGTAAAACTCCGCTCCGAAACATTAGCTGAATGTTTACAAGAGTTGTGCACCCGTGAGTCAGCGCCAAGCTGTTTTAAAGGCCGGCCATGAGAACAGAGTCTGCTCCAGGAACACACTGCTGCATATCAATGACGCTTACCGAGAAATACAAAGAGAGAGGGGGAGCCATGAAAGGAGGGAGAAAAAACAAAAACCGACGAATGAAACCGGGCTGTGAAATATGACAGCCCAGCAGAAAGGGAGGCCATATTGTAACAATCGTATTCTGCGGTCATCAATCGTATCCTGCTGTTCCTGCCTCCCCGGCAGCGTATGTCAAACACATTTCCCCTTATTCTCTTCTTCCGCTAAGACTTAGTGCGAAGATACTGAAAGGCTCTGGCATGCCGTTCCCAGCAGTGTTGGGGAAAGTTAGTTTTAAAAGTAATGCAATAATTACAAAATTGAAAATTGTAAAAAAGCATTAATTACAATATTGCATTACTCAATTAAAAAGTAACTCATTTTGTTACTTAGTTACTTTTTATGGAAAGTGATGCATTGTGTTACTTATTGTCACCTGGGCTGGACTTGCTTATTTATTTTTGATAACAACAACAACAACAAAAAGTTATATCCTCCTGGGACCCAGGCATAGACGTCTGTCCTCTGTCCTCTGACATTATATTTCAGTGAGACCCTGCACGCCGCAGTTTTAGTCTGGATGTCCTGTTCAGAGCACATTCAGGGCTTTTTAGAGAGATCAAATGTTCGGAGGTTAGATCATAATAAACACTCCTTCTGCTTGGTCTTTAAATATGACTGATATCGACAGAATGATCAAATTTAGCACTCTTAGGGAAATATGCTAATGTTTTGTAATTATCATTTAACGGTAAGTGTTCAATTGCTTGGTTGAATAAACATCTCAGAAAAATGTTAAGGGGTTTCAAATCGGAATATGACTTTTCGTTACGAAACCGGGCGTGATTTTCATACATGTCTTCTGTAGAGGACACCAGGACAAACATTGTTAATCAGGCATTTTGGGGAGACACAACAAGAAATTACAGATCAATATTCCTATGAATTATGGGATATTCTTATGAAAGGTTGCAAATTTATTACTCCCATTATAACACTTCTTTTTTCATAGGTTTTTGCCCACGAAAAACATTAAATATGCAATTAGATGAATATTAGATCATGTATAGAATGGGAATTCCAATTTATGGACATTTAACACATATATTGTACATTAGTATATAAGATCATTCTGTTATATCTTTCATAACATAGTTGAGAATCACCTTTGTACAAAGTTTGTTTAAAAAGACTTTCGAAGATACTGAAAGGCTCTGGCATGCCATTCCCAGCAGTGTCGGGGAAAGTTACAATGCAATAATTACAAAATTTAAAAAAACAAACAATAATTACAATATTGCATTACTCCATAAAAAAAAAAAGTAATTACATTACTTTTTATGGAAAGTAATGCATTACGTTACTTTTGCGTTACTTTTTGTCATCTGGGCTGGGCGTGCTTATAACTTTTAGTTTTTTTGTTTATTAAAAATAAATATTTTCGTCAACCAAAAGTGAAATGAATAAGGCTCAGGCTGAAGGAAGTGAGTCTGTCTCTGCTCTTTACTGTCAGTCAATACATGGGAAAACAAAGTAACTGGCTGGGTTCTTATTTGAAAAAGTACTAGTTACTGGAAAAAAAGTAATCTGATTACGTAACTCTGGTTCCCAGACAGCATGATGATGCAGAAGCAGCTTACCCTGTCCAAAACCTTCACCTTTAAAAGTCACATAACAATGGATTAGGTCAGTGCTAAAGGGAAAGTCTGCTCTGCTTCCAGGGTAAGCAGCCCATGGGAAATACTCCGACACAACTCCAAGGCATATGACATTTGAAAAGTACAGATATGAAGCTTTCCTCCTGTGAATGCGAGGGAAAATACAGGCTCCAGAACGGGTTATAAAACGCTGATTCATTTCAACAAGAGCAGCCGTTCAAACCCTCGAGTAAGTAGAAAGATCTTGAGTTTCAGTTCTGCGCAGCCTTGACATTTCCCCCTCCCTTTCGGGTTTACACTGCTCACGAGGAATCATACCATATAGAGCTGGTTTGTAGATCCTCAATTCATTAAACACAAGCACTTTTCTCTTTGAACCGTTCACATAATGATGGGGGAGCGAACTTGGGCAACACTTCAGATTAGGGAACACTATCTCTGATTACTTAGATGCTTATTAGCATGCATATTACAAGCATGTTGGCTGTTTATTAGTACTTATAAGCACATATTAATGCCTTATTCTGCATGACCATTTTTAGATCCCTTAATCCTACCTCAAACCTAAACATCACTACCTTACTAACTATTAATAAGCAGTAATTAGGGGTTTATTGAGGGAAAGCGTTTAGTTAATAAGTGTTTCCCAAATTTCTGTAGAAATCATTAGCAAATCATTTGTTAAACCATTCTTAAGTACCATTATTACGTAAGCATTATTGCACAAATAGCTGGTTTTACGAATGATTCACCCAGAAATCTGTTCTGCTTTTGCTTCACGAATGAAAATCTGATGTTGGGTATACTAATGCACTGTAAAGCTCTGAGGGTTTCTGTGTTTGAGCCAGTGGTCACCTTCTGTGGAACTGAAACAGTTGCCTTTGCCCTTCACACGTGATCCAAACTTCGCTTCGTCTCGACACACGAGGCCTCTTGTTGATCCACCGCGGCCTTCGCTCGTGATTCCAGCACGCCGCCGCTGGGTTCCTGGACTCCTCATTTGTCATAGTGATTGACAGATGAAGCCTCATGCCGATGACTGATGGGTGAACACTTTCTCTGGCAGCACACATCTTGACTCAATTTGACACAAGTGTTTTCTGAGCTGCTGTTCAGCTTTACTGCGCTCATCTCCAGGAACACGGGCGAGGATTCAACAGTAGGTCAGAACGATCTGGAAACTTCCACCCATCTGCGTTTTAAAACCTCGCAAATTACACCGGATTTCACTGCAGTGAAACCAAACCCTAGCACGGTTTATTTTCTCCATAGATGGTAGGAGACAGGCCTCTCGTTGGGAGAAATCATGAATGCTGTACGAATGCAAGAGGCGACTTTCAGTTAACAGAGACACTCGCATCTGGTTTCTACAGCAGCGCTTACCCCAGACTGTGCTTGAGCAGAGAAATGCCGTTTTTACTCTGATTTGTATTAAGACGCTAATTTCATAGCTGATTTGGCATTCAAGAAGACAGGAGCCGTAGCGACATTCACCTCTGGTTGCTATTGAAATCAATCGCCATAATCTCTAGAACAAACACTTGTTTTTGTAAAGCAGCACTAAATGTAAAGTGATTTGCAGCATGCAGCCGGATCACTGGCTATAGGAGGCTCCTGCGGCTCTGTGGTGATTGATCGGCACTGAGCTGGGCTCATCAGTCATCAGATGGGTGACATTGTTTGGAGGACACCCGCCGTGCCCGCTCTAGGCCCAGGCACTGCTGTACCAGCAGGGGAAACAAATTCACATCACACATTACATGTCAGATGCAGATGTGATGCCTGAATCCCATTAGATCAGGGTGTGCATTTGGGAACTTGAGGATGAAATGAGTATGACTGACTATTAGGCACATGGGCTTCATCTCTAACTCGTCATCCGTAAGTATTACAGACACAGCAACCCAGTTCAGTATTGGGTTACAGTAAAACTGTATTGGGTTAAGGGATCTATAATATGGTCATGCATTAATATGTGCTTCACAAGTCACAAGTACTAATAAACAGCCAGTATCCGAGTAATATGCATGCTAATAAGCAAGTGTTTTCATGTTTAACAGAATTCATTATTGCTATTTTCTTTACATAAATTCAGAACTTTGTCTTACTGTTGTCTTGTTTCTTAGATTCATGTACTGTAAGAATACATATGTTTAATATGTCTTTATCCTACAGCTTAGCTTCAGGAGAAGATCAGTATCACGTGCTGAAAGTTGAGAGGCCTGGGTTAGCGATGTACACAGATGAACTGACCGCTGCAATAACCACACTTCTGCTGGTTAACTATCTGATTCTCGCCCCTGGTTATTATTCCATATCCTGCTCCTGTTGATGTCGATTCAACTGTTTGGCTTAGATGTTCTTTGTACCTTTAGCTTTATATTTGTGTGCATTATGTTTTTTGCTGGTGAAGCTACTATCTATCCTCATTACATGCGGTGTCAAAGAGGGCTTGTAGAAGACTCAGGTTTTTAGCGCTGTAGAGACATGTTAACTGCCACAGTATGTTTAGCCTTCTACCAAACCTTATTCTGCAGACGGCCAATATGACGGTCAGCCCCAGAGGTGATCTCTGGATATTGTCAGGCCATGTGTACATTCACACAGTAAACATCACTCAGAGCGGTGCATTAGCCTGACAGGTGGCGCTACTTATCACCCGTCCAGCACACGCTGCTATAGATCACACCTGTCATATTTCCATAATAGCTGAAGGCACCTGGAATCATGACCAAGCCAACAGGTGGGAGTCTGACAGCAGCTGAAGGCCTGCATCAGTCTCGGACCCCATTCACATCACTACATTGCCAAGCGAGAGTGGAGCACTTCACTCAACCGATCGTCTTTTACTGACACGATCACAGTTCTTTTGATAGTCCGCTTTACAACTACATGTGAACTAACTCTCATTACAGGCTGTTAGGTTAGGGTTAGGGTCAGCAGAATAAGCTGACATGTGGTTGCAAAGTTGTTTATAGTCAGCTGAATGTCTGTTGGAGGATTGTCAAAAGAAATGAGAGTTAGTTGACATGTAGTTTCAAAGTTACTTACAGTCAACAGAATGTCTAAAGGGGACTATCAAAATAAAGTGTAATCTTACTTTGGGAAGTTTTAAAGGGTTAGTTCACCCAAAAATGAAAATTAGCCCTTGATTTACTCACCCTCAAGCTATACTAGGTGTATATGACTTTCTTCTTCCAGACGAATACAATCGGAGTTATATTACAAAATGTCCTGGCTCTTCCAAGTTTTATAATGGCAGTGAATGGGTGTTATTTTTCAATAGTCCAAAAGAAGTCCAATAAAGCGCATCCATCTATCATAAAAAAAGTGCCTCACATGGCTCCGGGGGGTGAACAAAGGCCCCCTGTAGAGAATCAATGCGTTTTTGTAAGAAAAATATCAATTTAAATTTTGTAATTTTATCATTTAAAATGTTACAAACGGAATCTCTAGCGTTCACAATAGAAGCCATCCCGGCGGATGACGTAGGCGTAGCGTAATCTGCGGTGAGAAGTGGCGATGTGGAAGCGCAGCGGAGAGAGCAAAGCAAAACACCGCTCATGAATTATTAGTACCAAAACATAGGAATGTAAGCAAAAATGTCGGAGGATTTCAATATAAGCCAAACGAAACAACGTCGGTTTCTCGTAGAGCAGCAAATTTCTCACCAGATCTTATGCTATGTCAATCCGCCGTAATGAACGCGGCGTACGACAGTTATCGAAAGTTGAGAAAACTGTTTATAAAATTTAAATAGGATTTACTTTCTTACAAAAACGCCTTGATCCCCCCCCCCCTCGCTACAGGAGGCCTTTATTCACCCCCCGGAGCCGTGTGAGGCACTTTTTAATGATAGATGGATGCGCTTTATTGGACTTCTTTTGGACTATTGAAAAATAACACCCATTCACTGCCATTATAAAGCTTGGAAGAGCCAGGACATTTTGTAATATAACTCCGATTGTATTCATCTGGAAGAAGAAAGTCATATACGCCTAGTATAGCTTGAGGGTGAGTAAATCAAGGGCTAATTTTCATTTTTGGGTGAACTAACCCTTTAATCTCAAGAGGGAAGTGTGTGAAAATATGACTTATCAACACCTCCACTGAGATTTTAAATGAATTCAATCTTTATAAGCAGCCAATAACAAGACACATCCTTTGTGTTTTAGTGGAGTTTGCCAAGGCCAGCATCACTATCAGTCATATTTATGGTTTGGGATTCGAACAAACTTTGGCACGTAACTCGTCCCACCCGAAGAGAGATAAACGGATAAAACATAAAAAAGTAGACTCATTTTAAAAGAAGGAACTGAGCAACATCTAGAGGCCAGAGTATCAAAGAGGTTATTTTTGACTTGGGTCAGTCACAAAGCTCTAGAAACCACCAGCAGCATGCTAAAAACCTTCAGAACCAGGGCAGTGCAGATCTTTATAATCCTAACAACGACTTTTACATGGGCACAAAGCGTCCATGGTAAGATCAGAGAGGGTTTCAGATGCGCCATCAAACCTCTGCATCTGTTTATGCACAAAATAACACACAGCAGAGTCCAAGTAGTGCAGAGAGCATGGCAATGATTTCATAGCTCTGGAAATAGATATTCTCTTGTAATGATGAGTAACCCTTTACAGATGCTGAGAGAACAATCGCACATCTCCACATCTCCACTGCACTGAAGCACAGCCTGATGAGCGTTATGTGAGAGCTCCTGACTCAAACGTGCTTCCAAACAACAGGCAGCTCATTCCACGACTTTCCCAGTTTGATCAGACAAATAATGTTATTAAGTGTTAATAAAGAGATGAGGCAATCCCAGAATGCATTTCAACAAGCTCAATGGAAAACAAAGCCAGTACCAAAATATACAGATGCAAACAATTCGTTCTAATTAATAAATGAAGTATTATTTGTGTTAGCGACCGTGACTCTACATAGCCTTGTGAGAAAGTACACCTTAGAAAGGGTACAGTGTAGACTCGTTATATAAGTACTGAGTAATATTAATTCACTACATGTACTTACTATAGGGTTAGTGTTTGGTTTAGGGTTACTTGCATGTAATTATGCATAATTTATAGTTATTATAATAGTAAGTACATGTAACGTGTGTAACAAGGACACCTTAAAATAAAGTGTTACCTTTAAATGGCAGGAGGCATCGTGCGCATCAAAAACAGGCAAAGCAACAAATTAATATTATTCAACATATCCTAACTTTTTACAGAAAATATTCAGATGCAACCCCCTTTGTAATCGTTAACATTTTCATAAGTAACTGTAATTTAATGACACATTTTTTCTCAGTACCTGTAACGGATTACAGTTACATTTATTTTGTAATTAAGTTACGGATTTTAAAGCACGAAAAAATATTATTAAAACATAATGATTTAAAAAGTACAAAAAGTAAAATTTTTGATTTGGCATTATTAGCGGGGACTCTCCATAGGCGTAATGGTTTTTATACTGTACAGACCGTATATTCTATTGCCCTACACCAACCCTACCCTAAACCTACCCCTCACAGGAGACTTTGTGCTATTTCAGATTTTCAATACACTCCTTTCTGTGTGATTTATAAGCGTTTTGAAAAAAGGGGACATGGGGTAATGTCCAGCAAAGTCACCTTCTCCTTGTAATACCTATCATACCTTTGTCATTATACACACCTTTATGTCCTCAGTTGTCACAAAAACCGTACACACACCCACACACCCACACTCACTCAACCCACACACACACACACACAGCTCCACTCACACCCCACACACAACGCACTCACCCACACGCACACACACACACACACACCACAAAAAAACACACACACACACACAAAAACACACACAAACACACACACACACACACACACACACTCACACACACACACACACACACACACACACACATCACACACATCACACACATCACACACATCACACACATCACACACACACACACACCACACCACACTAAACCCACCACACACTCAAACACCACCCACAACACTCACTCACCTCACGCACACACACACCTCACTCACACACACCAAACACACACACACACACAC
The DNA here is from genome assembly GCA_018155175.1 of Sinocyclocheilus anophthalmus. Taxonomy (NCBI): domain Eukaryota; kingdom Metazoa; phylum Chordata; class Actinopteri; order Cypriniformes; family Cyprinidae; genus Sinocyclocheilus; species Sinocyclocheilus anophthalmus. Next base: position 183,487 of record JADLZN010010675.1, on the reverse strand, counting down.
CACACCACACACACACACACATCCACACACACACACACCCACACCTAGTTGGCACATAGTTGCTATGAGTTTTAATTGCCAGTAGAGACAGGCGTGGGGCCGGTGGGGGTGAGGCTCATTGTGATGGAGTGGCTGGAGGCTTTTTTGGGGTCTTGATTAATTTGTAGTGTCATATGTGGGAGGGTTCATCGGGACGGGGGTTATGGGAATTCGCCAAACCCCAAACACTTTGAGAAACACAGAGGGAAATGCTAATGGAGAATTGAATATTCAGCACTACCTCATTGCTCGCTTTTATTTCCCCCATATCGGGAACTCAACGCATTTTGAAACGACATTAACCGCGTCGAATCGAAGTTTAACCTTCTGCTGGAAATGTTTAATAGCCATGATCAGCGGTGCTTGATTTTTGTCGTCTCACTTCCCCATGTAATGTCATCTGCCCTATTAAAATCTGAAATGTAGACGTGATCACATGTCAAGAATCAAACACAGCTGAGATCTCGTTGATACTGTATATTTGTTTCTTCTGAACAGGAATGAAATCAAATGGAAAGCAACGGAAGATTTTGCTGTGCACATTAGCTCAATGCTGCATGTCAACAAGTGTCTCATTTGTGTTTATTTTGATTTCTATTTCAGGCAATGTTGATGCATTAAACATAACTGAGAACTCCAAGCAAGACGAGTTTCCTCTGGGCAGTTTTAGGTCTCCGTGAGCCCATAAATGTTTCAGTGGTGCTTTTGAGGGTTTCTTCATGTTTCTGAGATAAAGGCATGAAGATGAGAAGCAGAGAGCTGGCAAAAGAAGCGTGTGTGTCTGTGTGTGTGTGTGTGTGTGTGTTTGTCCTGTGTGTGTGTGTGTGTGTGTGTGTGGTGTTGTGTGTGTGGTGTGTGGGGGTGAGTGGGTGTGTGTGTGTCTGTGTGTGTGTGGTGTGTGTGTGTGTGTGTGTGTGTGTGTGTGTGTGTGTGTGTGTGTGTGTGTGAGTGTGTGTGTGTGTGTGTCTTGTGTGTGTGTGTGTGTGTGTGTGTGTGTGTGTTGTGTGTGTGTGTGTGTGTGTGTGTGGTGTGTGTGATGTGTGTGTGGGTGGGTGAGTGTGTGTTTGGTGTGGTGTGTGTGTTGTGAGTGTGTGTGGGTGTGTGTGTGTGTGTGAGTGTGTGTGTGTGTGGTGTGTGTGTGTGAATGAAGAGTGTGTTTGTGTGGGTATGTGTGAGTGAGAGAGATTGTGTGTGTGTGTGTGTGTGTGTGTGTGTGCGTGTGAGTGTGTGTGTGTGTGTGTGGGCGTGAGTGTGTGTGTGTGTTATGTGTAGAGTGGGGTGGAGAGAGAAGTGTGTGTGTGTGTGTGTGTGAGTGTGAGTGAGAGAGAGAGAGTGTGTGTGTGTTTTAGACAAAGCTTTCTACAGAACTAAGATATATCTGACTGAAACAGTCACAGCTACTCAAAACTACTCACTCAATATTACTATTTACATGCTAGATTTTAAACTAATAATAAAGTTATTAAAAAGCTATGAAATAACACAAACATGTGCATGCAAATGATGTGGCGAAAGCGTTTCGATGAGTCTAGACTCCAGCTCTACACACTCCCTCAAGCAGCTTCGTGAGGTTCATCCTGAGATCAGCTTTCTAAACAGACACTTTAAGAAATGCCTCACACGCATGGATAATAAATCACATTAAAATTGATATTTTATTGGAATTTTTTTAATTTTTTTTATCACACTCTGATAACTGCCTTAATCTTTTAATCAACTAGGAAGATCACCCGTCACGTTCCTGAATCTATGTAGCAGTATATGAGAGTGTATCGTGCATGTTATTTTTTGACAGACATCGATGTTGTGATATTCAAATGATGTGGATTTGAACTAATTATTTACTACCTTACAATCCGGCGGCAAGTATTCAGTGCTTGAGTGGGTGATTTTTTTTTGGTTTGATGCCCATGAGTGTGTTATGTTGATGGTTTTAGTTCTAATATTCCAGCTGACAGCCTGCATAAGTTTTTGACGGATGTGATAACATGCGTGAGGGGTGAACTGTGTTTTAAGTTTTGAGTTGTTTTTATTGTCTCATAACGAAAATCTTTTATTTAAACCCATGAAAATGCAGAGATCCTGTTGTAAATAATAGTGAAAATGTTTAACTTTTTAAATTTGTAAAAGTGTTGCTCCATTATTACCTATCACATATATATATATATATATAAGATGAATCCCTTGTATTATTATTAGTAAGCTGCTTTTGATTTTATTATTAATAATGTATGTTTGTGTGCAGGTTGAGTGATTTGTGAGAGTGAACATGTCTGTGTGTGTTTTTCTGTGCATGTGTGTGTGTGTGTGTGTGTTATGTTTGCCGAGTGAGTGGGGTTTGGATCAGCTGTGTGGTGTTTGTGTGTGTGTGTTTGTGTGTGCATGTGTTTGTGTGCGAGTGTGTGTGAGAGAGTGAGTGTGTGTGAGAGAGAGTGTGTGTGTGTGTGAGAAGAGTGTGTGTGTGTGTGTGTGTGTATTGGGTGCTAAGTGTGTGTGTGTCTGTGTGTGTGTGTTTTGCGCGAGTGTGTGTGTTGGGTTGTGTGGGTGTTGTGTGTGTGTGTGTGAGTGTGTGGTGAAGAGGGTGGGTGTGTGAGTGTGGTGTGTGTGTGTGTGTTTGTTTGTGTGTGTGTGAGAGAGTGAGTGCGAGTGTGTGTGTGTGTGTATGTGTGTGTGGAGTGTGTGTGTGTGTGAGTGTGTGACAGTGTGTTTGTGAGTGTGTGAGAGATGTGTGTGTGTGTGCGGTGTGTTTTGGTGAGAGAGTGTGTGTGTGTTGTGTGTGTGTGTGTTTGTGTGTTTGTGTGTGTTTTTGTGTGTGTGTGTGTCTGTGTGTGTTGTGTGTGCGCGAGTGTGTTTTGTGTGTGTGTGTGTGGTGTGTGTTTGTGTGTGTTAGTGTGCGAGTTTTGTGTGCGTGTGTGTGGTGTGAGAGTGTGTGTGTGTGTGTGTGTGTGTGCTAGTGTGAATGTGTGTGTGTGTGTGTGAATGTGTATATATGTGTGTGTGTGTGTGTGAGAGTGAGTGCGAGTGTGTGTGTGTGTTGTGTAATGTTGTTGAGTTTGTGGAAGAGTGTGTTGTGCGAGTGTGTGTGGGTAGAGAGTGTTTTTGTTTGTGTGTGTGTGCGAGTGGTTTTTTGTGTTTTGTGTGTGTATGTGTTTGCGAGTGTGTGTTTTTTTGTGTGTGTGTGTGTGAGTGTGTGTGGTGGGTGTGTGTGTGTGGGTTGTGGTGCGAGTGTGTGTGTGGTGTTTGTGAGTGTGTGTAGACATACTGTTTGTGTGGTGTGTGTGTGTGTTTGTGTGTATTTGTGCGAGAGTGTATGTGTGTGTGTGGGCATGTGGAGGCTGTGTGTGGGAACCCCGTGCTCTTCTCTTCTCATACATTGTTCTGCTGCTCCTACAAACCGTTAATTCTACAAAAGATGCTCAGGCCATTGTAGAGCAGGACAGCTGAGGAGAGGACGGAGGGGGGGGGGGGTTCCCCCTCCTGCCCCTCTGCACCGGCCCGCACTCAGGCCCTCTCCAGCGGATTTGCTCCGGCTGGATTTGCTCCTACAAATGATGCAAGAGTCTCCCACCGCTGCAGCTCATCCGAGAGATGTTACATTTTCATTGCAGCCCGGATGGAAAAGAACTCACTAATAGAGCCCATTGTGATGCAAATGGAAATTATTTTTTTAAATTAAGACCGGGGAGTGCAGCACTAGAGAGCGAGACGGGTGAAGGGTGGAGCTGAGAGACATCCACACCATTCCTCTCTCTTCTCAGCTACTTTCAGCTTAACCAGCTACATGCCACTCAGAATGTGAAAGAAGAGGTAAAGCAGCTTCTCCTAAGGCACAAACACTAAACTAACAGAACTTAAATTATAAAACTGAATCAAAAACAAACAGAAGTATATGCTATAAAAAATAAGTGATGATTGAAATGAATAAGTGAAGTTTTTTTTAAAAACAGTTCATTAAAATGAACCAGCTGAGCAAACTGACTCGATAAAATCAGACTTCCAAATGCTGAACTAGTATCACAAAAATCAGAAATACAGAAGCAATACAAGTCCATGGATTATTCTTTTTTTTATCACAACTTAATTGTCTGGTGATCTTGACATAGCAAGTGTTCTTTTCTCATTATCATGACTTAATTTTCTTGTGATCTCAACATAAAAAGTTATTTTCTCATGATGTCCGAGTCTGTCTGACGGCAGCACTGACTGTAGACTAACAAAATTAAATAATAAAATACACAATTACTATTAAGTTACTTCTATTTCTGAATAAATGAAGCAGTAACCATTTCATCAAATGTCAGAAGCTAGCCTATACTACATAACGAAAAAAAAATCTAACAAATGATGTAATATAATTTTATTTCAACTGGACGAGGAACATAAAGTGTGATCATTGTTTATTGTTATTTTCAAAGCTTACTATCAAAACGTGCACTCATTAGACCTACAGAAAGAGTGTTATTAAACATCCTTTTATTAGAAAAATAATTCCTTTTCTCAGAACAAAATAAAACAATTTTTGTTTGCATTATTATTTCTCATTATTGTATTCATTTTCAATGCCACAGAAAAATCAAGTTGTGATCATGAGAAAACAGGAAAGAAATAAAATCGCCTCTTAGGGCTTCTGTAGTGTATTCACATTAGTGCCACTATTTTTGTTAGTCACTCCCCATGCAACTTTGCTGAATAAATAATGCCTATTGAAACCGTTGCTAACACAGTTAACACATAACACAGTTTTCTGGTCAGTAGGTTGGTAAATTCTCTGAAATCTGACTGGCTGAAGTATGCAAATGCATTTATTTTTGGATCTGGTTGTATTTGTGAGCAAACGTTCTATCAATATGCATTTATTTACGAATAACCCCATACGCCTCTCATGAAGAAGAACATTTCAACAACATATTCAGGCAAGCCAGCCATGGTAAACATTGTAGACAGAGATTGCTAAAACGGGGCGATTTTTTTTCTGAGAGAGGTTGAGCCCTGGGTCTGTCAGAGACTACGGTAGCGTGATGATAACCACAGGTTAAACCCTGAGAACTTTCTCTCCCCCAGCACTGCTGTTCGTGGTGTTGCCACCCCTACAGATTAAGCCTCTGTCTGTTTTTGTCCCCAGCACAAGAGCCTGTGGCATTCCATGGCAGCAAAGCCCCGCGCGCCGTCACATGGTGGAGATTAGCCAAACTAAGACCTCAATAGAGCGCTCACTTTACCCCCACCCACCTCCATCACACACACAACCAGCAGGAAAAATAATACGTCTGCCTGCATCGAGTCTAGACACCAATATGAAGCGATTGCGGAAGATTTGGGTTAATTGTGCCAAATTATTCTTTGCGGCATTGGCGGTGGCACACATGAATATACATCGAGAGCAAATGAGAGGCATGTTTCTCACAGGCGGGAGGGAGGAGACGACATCAATCGTCCATCCTAAAGCTGCTGGAACTGAAGATGCAGAAATGGTTGGATTCCATCATCCTACCCCTCCGCAGTGCCCCATTTGCTAGAGGTTCGGAAAACCATGTTGCATCACACACCCACAGAAACTGAGAGGTTATGTTAACTGGATCTTCATAGGGCAACGCCTCCCGCCCATTTCTGACTTTGGCAGATGAAACCACCTGAGTCTGAGTTTGACCCAGACGTGTAACAGAGGATGATGCATTTATTGATAATGATGATAAACGGGGCCATCAGGGTATATAATGTAACCAAGAAATGACTAAGTTCACCTTTAATTCCTGGTAAATATTTTGCTTCGTCTTTGTTTTCCACTCATTTGCCTGGAGTTCCTCTGGAGCCCCACATTAACCCTGTTTATTTTCAACAGCTTTTTTCTTTCCTTCAATCCGCTCCTCCCTCTCTAGCCGCTGGCCGCTCAGTGCGACGGTACCGGCCAAGGCTGCAGCGCCTGGCGCTCTCCAGCACACTGCGTTATGCATTCAGGTTCAAAAGACGCCATGAGACCCTGCACGGCTCCACCAGCACCAGTTCTACTGAGCTCACGGGCCAAGCGAGGGCAGCTCTGTGACGTCCGTAAATCACAGCACTCACATCCACTCTGAGAAAAACAAGCCTTCTCATGGGTACTCGCTGTTACCGCAGAAGGTCCTGCTCTCCGCTTTGGCAGAGGAGCACCGTTCTTAAAACCCCTTCATAAGTCATATTTGTGATGTGTGCTTTTGCAATGAGAGCCTATAAAGTCAGGCAGGGCTAATAAAGGTAGATGGATGGCAGCGATCGGCTTGGATCAGGGAGAATGTGGGCGTGTGAAAGGCAGTATGGGAGTGGACGCGAAGGCTTTACTCTTTTCTCACATTGAGCGAACGTCTCTTCTCGGCTGTGGCTTTGAACAGACAAGCCTTAATGATCGCCTCTTTGGCAGTTGACCCATTTCTCCCCAACTAAAGGCTGGCTTACCCAGACGAGTCACATATATTGTTTCTGCTTACCACACGGTAATCCTAATTTATTATGTCCTCGGGGAATGAGATTACAAAGCCTGAGCAATTGACGATTAAAGTTAAACTGGTATTTGAACCACTTCAACTAGCGACCTTGCGGCTGACCGCTCCATACACCCACGCCTGAAACCCTGGTTCAATTGCATACACATACAGTAGCATATGAGCAAATGGTTGGCCACTCACACATAATACGGGGTAAAGTCGGTGCTTGGCATGTTCACAGACAGGTACCTGACCACGGGAATTAAGCAACTGGTCCAATGCAATAGAAATGTTCTGGAGGGCCACCAGTCTGACAAGTGAACAACTAGCCTTAAAAACCGACTCCATCATTACCTCAACTACAGCTACAATGCTGCAGTGTTTCTTCTTGTGAAATTAACTCACCTAACTGTAATTTACCACAGTGGCAAAACCAAGGGTACAGGCACCATTAGGAGACGCTGGAGTCTGTGGCCCCTCCCCATGTCTGGATGCAGGACACTGGAGCTGGCGATGCATTAGTATGCTTCACACATGCCACGCTTTCCTGCCTGTTTGTTATGGGTTGGGTTCTCACCGTAAATCTGCCTTGGGAACCCCCAAGCAGCCAGAACATTTTAATGTGTCTAACAAACAAAAACATTACACTCATGCGTTTACTCATGCATATGTATGGCCTAAACAAACACGAGCAATCTCACAACTGTCAAGTTTGATTATGGCCCAAAAACTGTCCCCCCCCCCCCCCCCGGAAGACATTCTCTAGAGAAATATGACAAAAACGCAAAATGAGTTCTCAAGAACGATTCATTTCCCTTTTAGATTACTAGGAAGATGATATAACCTCTTCTGCTGTCTCTTTCGTTAATCCGAGAATCTCTGTCTACTTTGACATTTTAACAAAGAGGCTGATACATTCAAATTCTTGGGAAGCTTCTCTTTCGCAGGCAGATGTGGCGAAGTATCTGAGTGTCTTTGAAAGTGTGTAAGACTTCGAGGGGAAAAGCAAAAAGACACAGGTAAAGGTCTCATACTGGCTGAAGGAATATCCGATACCACACACTAGGCAACTCAAAAACTACGCAGAACAGAAAAGTGAACTTCCAAGCCCTCTTCACATGCACTGGAACACCTTACTCGACTGACAGATGCATGTGACAACCAATGGGCTTTCTGCTCTCTAGAGCTTGTCTGGAGGAAAGAAAGGCGAGGGACATTATCCGGGTATGTCGGGGAAGTGAAAGCTGTCGACACATGCAACACAGGAGCGTGGTGATGATGTCAGAGGCTGCTGATTCGTGAGTGACAGCGGTGAAAGGGATAGTCTGTCACGTTGACTTAGTACTGCTCTATTGCCTCACTTTTCTAAAGTCATGCCTTTGAAATGTTATCAATAACAACACATTGGAATTTGTGTGTATATAACCTCTGATTTGAACTGATAAGAAACGGTCTTTGCATATTTCATGAGACAGTTAATCTCTGGATTTGCATTTGAATTATGTTGTTCAGTGAATTTGCTCAAGAGGCTTTGTGCTCTCATTCAAAGCAGATCATTTCATCCAATTACAGATCCAATCACTAATTCCCAGTTCGTAATGGAAGCAGAAAGTAAACAGGCAAGAAACAGATGGATGAGGGTTTTTCCTGAAGTACGTTTTCAAAATTGAACTAATTGGTATTCTTGGAAAAGAGCCGCAGAATACACTTGTGTGAGCATTTACGCAGACTGTGTGGGTGTATTTATTATTGTCGACATCAAATGCTGATCTCTGCCCAGTCTTGGCTCCCTAAGGCCAGCGTTTCTGGGGCGGGGCTCGAGCTGCCGTCCTCCCGGGCTAAAAACAGCCTTGTCCACTCGCACAATGTGCAATGAATGTACAGTACTGTATATAGCCCATCCAAATCACTGGCCACTTTCCTATTCAACTGGAAACAACGGAACATGCCCAAGAAAACTGAATCTGGGGTTGGCTTCCAGCTCTCACAATTGGACAAGTTGCGAAGAATGGGATTTGGGAGGTTTGGACTCTGTCTTAGGCCCGGACGGCAGGCTGATTATGGGATCAGGCCTGAGCCCCAATGGAAAAGAAAAACAGAGTTGCAGGGCTGATGCTGTCAGGTCCTAGTTCCTGTTAAACTTGTTCTCTCCCACGCAGTAGAGTGCTGGATGTAGTGATTAGGTACTGTTACCTGACTGCACAACACTAAACCATACTGATTACACAGTAGAGGTTTTAAACATAAATGAGTCATATATATATATGGAAGAAGAACACAAACTAATACTTCTGCTTTTTATTTTTGGGCTTTGGTCACTAGAGCAAGAGAATGAGGACACAAGGAAGGCCAAATTCAACCCTGCGTCTCCAACATGAGCACCACAGCACAATGTTCCTTGAGCATGTGCACAGGCACACTTGAGATGCAACATCTCTGGGCTTTCATTCACACGTCTCACACAGTCATTGTATGATTCAGAAAGGTGCTCTGGATGATGCAAACCAAGCCATAGTGCACCGAATAAAACCAAATATACACAAGTTCCCCTGTGTTCTTATGAGGATGATTTGAAGGCCAGTGGGCACATTTGGTCAGGATGTTGCTGCCAATAATCCATACAGCATTACATCACTGTAGTTGGCTGATGGGCAAAGGCTTTTCCATTTTTTGTCTTGTGATTGCATGCCACAGGACTGTGCACCCTGAAATCGCACATAGAGGAACTCACGCCCTGCTGGCATTACATTTTACATGGGATTCACATAGTTTAAGCCTACTTCATATCAAATAGCTCCGAATGTTTTTAGTATCATGTCTTTTGGCCCGTTTGAGTGCAGATTGGCAGATGAAGCATGACAGTTAATGCAGCATGCAGTTTTGCTCAGGTTGGCCGTACCTGATGCACACTTGCAATGCCCCATCCACCTGCAGAAAGCTTACACGATCTTCCAGACATGCAGGAAATGGAAGTGATTACCAGATTTGGAAAAGAAACCGGCATAGCATACAATCCCGTATCCTTTGTTTCATGCTTTGAAAACAAAAGCTTGTCTGCTAAACTGAGCTAGCGGTGTTATGCAGAGCAGTGCTCTTGACTTCAATTGTAACAACTCCATTCCCATGGTGCCATTTCACCTGTGGACCACACCTGACAGATGAGGTAGAGCCCTGTCAGACTGTGAGAGAAACCCTCTAGACTCCTTCGGGACAAAGACACAGTTCACTGGGGCAGAGTGGACTCTGGGATATGGTGTCTTTCCCATAGCGAACAAAAGCGTGAAGGAACTAGAGCTAAAGGCACATGGATCGGTTACAACTTTAACGAGCACCTTAATATGCAGAATTACCCAGCAGTGGGCAATCGACAACACCGGAAAAACAAAGATTAGATAATGCAGAGATTGTTTGCGTCTGAGACAAACATCAATAAGAGTACAGGTACATCAAGCACAACAAGGATACACCTTCATGATCTCAGCCCAGAGAAAAAGCCTCAAGAATGCTGGCTCTTTTGTTCTCTGGGCTCTCTGAGGGCCCAGCGTGGTCTCAATGCAGAACAATAGGGCCCGTCCCGGGCTCTCAGGCCCTCTGTAACAGAGAGAGCAATCTAAACTCCTCCCACTTCGGTGAAGAGATAACGCCTCACCGTCTCTAACATTCAACCAAAACATGCAGCTCATTTGTTCAGCACACGGAATTTTGCGCTCAGACATTATTGTGTTGTACCCTAAAGTGTCTAAAAGTGTTTTTGCGGGAACGATGAACTTGGCAGTGGGTCGGTGGTGTATTTGATGGTCACATGTCTCCTCTTAGTAACTGTAACAAATGGAATGGCACAGGTATGTGTTTGTGGTACATGTATCTGAAAGCTGTCTGTATGTGAAGATAAACTCCACGTTCGGCTTTGCCTATTATTAAAGAAAACATTCCAGTCGCCATGGAGATTTGTGCTGCAGGTGATGATGGATCTTTGTCGAATTCCTCTCGACTGAGAACCTGTCTCTCACTCTGTTCAATACTTGGCATGCTTTCAAATCACTCTCTCTCTCTCTCTCTCTCTTTGCAAAGACAGGCAAAAGCAGGTAGGGCAGCCTTGGGTTTCAGGACCCACCCTCACCTCTCACTTCCTCTTGCTATTAGAGCAACATTTATGGGACAGATTTTATTGCCGATTCGACATATGTTGAAATGTGAAATGCAAGTTTGGTAAATGCACGTTTTTGCGCTTCAGCTTATTGCCGTGTAGCTTCTGTCTCATAGTGTGAGCAGGGTCTAATGATCATGTCACACCTGAAATTGCTTTTGAATCTGCCACTTCAGAGGACACGAGAGCATCGGCCCATCCTCGCTGATTTTTGAGGATGCAGCGGATGCCTGTCAATTAACTGCATGAGTTGCATGACTCAGAATTTCTGATTAACGGCGTGTTTGCATAGATACATCAAAACTAGAAACAAATGAGAGCCAGCGATGTCACGGAGTCAAATAAACACATCTAAAGCTGCTTCCAGGGGCTGCTGGGTAAAAGTGCCTTGCTCTGCATGTATGCACGCGTATGCATGTTTGTTTAGAGAAGTGCTTATGTTCTGCACGCTGACATTTGAATGGTGCCCGCCGCCGTGCCAGCCAGCACCATAGATGGCAGAGAACAGCCTGTCTCCTCTCCTCTCCCAGAGCCCAACTCGCTTCAGTGGAAAAGATTGCGTGCGTGGCATAACATGTGGTTATACTTAAGCATGCATAAAGAGCAGGACTTGAGAAACGAATGTTTGCAGGACGTGATATTAAAAGGCCAGGGCCGTTTGTGGCACTCTGTGGACTCTTGTAAAGCGCCCCGATAGGTGTGTGAGGTAGAGATCTGCCCTGCCAGCGTCACAGTGCCAAGGAAAAGAGAACAGGATGTGCTGCGGAATCAGAACAGTCCGTTCAGTGGAACAGATTCAGCAGCCCAGTTCAGCATAACACACAATAATGCTTCATCGTCATCTGTCACGACATGAATGATGCTTCAAATTCTGCGGAGAGGCGTGCTGTCAATCCTTGTTTTTCTTTCAAGATGCCAGATAAATTATGCTAAATAACCTTCTACATTAAGAACAACTAAAGGCTGGAATACACTACACGATTTCCCCCAGATTTTTGCCATTATTTACAGTATGGACTGGATTTTTTTCTTTCTTTCTTTTTTTTCTCTTTTTCGCACAAAGCACATTATATGACAACATGATCTCATGACACACCTCTGATCTTCCTCTCTGATCTCTAATGTAAACAATATTACATTATTATTATAATTATTACAATACACTACCATTATCATCACGCAACATCATGGATCCATTCAGTCAGAGGATATCAAACAAGTTTTCTTTTAGCAACAAGGTGCATGTTCTGAGTTGAGCTTGTTGTGATCGGAACGACTTGAAAATCTGGTAGTGTGTGATGCCCAATTTTTCCTCTGTATCTATTTACAAAGTCTGCAAATGTATGATGCCTAGTGTTTTAATACCCGTTTCGATTTTAAAAGTCGTGTAGTGAAATCCAGCACTGAAGGAGAGGCGACCCATGCTGCATTTACTCAACAGTATCACAGTGGGCTCTTTTGACTTGGGCCAGAAAGCAACCCTCTTGGAACACGCCAGAAACCATCCAACATCAGCCACAACCCCCTACAATCAGATGCTAATTGTAATATTACACTAATGCTGTGTACTTCTCAGATTCAGCTAGCAAAGCCTTCAGCTTATGACAAGCGACACGTTATGCAAAGGTAAGCACCACTCAGATTTTCATCAGAAAATATGTAGTATTTATTAGTAAATATCACTAATGAAAAATTTTTAGATATTTGTACTAGAAAACAAGACAAAAATACCAAGTAAGAAAATCATTTCTTGCAGTGCTGGTGCAAGGCTGTATTGTTTTAAAGGTAACTTGAGTTCTTGTGATCTGCATGTCAAGAAATATGCTTCCAGTTCTTTTTGTCCTCATCAGAGGCATGAAATATACTGGTCACACAAAATGAGCAAAAAGCCAAAAAATGGCAAAGATTTACAACGCCGCCTCATCGCTACTAAAAACGTCTCTTCGGTCTGGATTTATCTCTGGCCGGCGCTGTAGCGGTGGAGCGGGAGCAGCCAAAAACTCTCTCAGGAGCAGCTTGGAGGCCTGCGCTCTCTCTGCTGCGATCCTATCTGACATGGCAGCATCCCAGCGCTCACTGTTGATGCACTGGCACTCATCAGAGCAGATCAGCGTAGATGCCGAGGCTCACGGAAGGGATTTGCTGCCTGCCACCGAGAATGTAAGCTGGATTTATGAATCATTTTCCCACTCATATGAAATCACCTGTTGAAGAGGAAGAAGCCAGCTGATCCAAGCCAACGGCGCTCATCTAAATCTCTCCTTATTTGAGACTTCTGCTGTGAAGACTGAAATCCGAGGACTGATTCATGGAGATTTTAGGAAGAGGCATTTTATGAAGCCCACAATAAAATTGTTACGTTCTCTCATCTGCAGTGTGGAAATGCTGAAGCGTCCGATCAGTTAACGACTGTCAAACGAGCAGCGTTAATGACGCAAACTGAGCATGCATGCAGACTTCATGATAAGAGTCATGCCACACACAAACTGATGCGGCTTTATATTTGGTGGCAGAATTAAGAGTCTCGGCAGCACGTCTGAAAAAACTCTGATTACACATGGCCTCCGGCAGCAGGCGGGACAGGTAGGAGCTCGCTGGAAGAAACCAGCCCGGTGGCACCAAGTCTAAACGCATCTCTGTGTATATATATCAAGAAATCCAGATTTCAGATATTCTGGAAAGGTCTTCAGCTCATCCTGAATTAGACACTCCATGCACACAATACAGGAAATGAGTTGAGCTGGCCATAACGTGCTGCACATTTATGCTTTCCATTTCTACAATGGTAGTCTGCTACAATTTCATCTTAAATAAGAAACATATTAGGGCTTTAATGAAGTTTGCAGAGATGCAGGACGGCTCTGTGAACATTAGGCCTGTTTCACACTGCACGCAAAAGCCTTGAACCAATCGTTTGCAGTAATGACACAATGAGAAAGCAGCGAATATCTGAGAGCGTGCTACAAACACACAGCACTTCTGTTCAGAGGATCCACATGACTTCAGCAGTTCATAGCTACACTTTGGGCTTTCGGTTCCATTCAGATTCAGATGTGGCCTCTCTTCTCATGTCAATTAGATTCAGTAATGGTAAGGTTTGCAAGAATTCTCAGTGGCCGAATCCTGCTAACCATGTCATAATTTAGGTCAGTTATTAATTCCAAGAAATGCTCACTGAGTGTCTTGTGTCGTGTGAACCGGGCCTATACAGAAGATAATCACTGCAAAAAATATCCCATCAGGCTTTGCTCGGCTGCACAAATTCCCTGAACTGCTGCCTTTACTGCACAGGTATGAAACTCTGGATGGCATGAACATGTTTATCTCTTTCAGAAGCTGATGTGGTGACACTCCGTAATGCCGGGCTGCTTCACTGGCAAGCACTCAGATATCGCCAGGACAGCATCTATATAAACGTGTCCCCCGTTTGAACCGTGATCTTCAAATCAGAGCGAGGGGAAAACAGCCCTCATGGCACCAGGACAGTTCTGCACATCCACAGACAAGAGACTGTTTGTTCCAGACTGAAACATGACACTTCATACGCAGAAGGAATGTCTTACCGTCTGTCTGTCTTGCTTTCGTCCTTTCCTGAACAGATTTACAAACACAAAGGAAACAAACACAGGCTCCTTAATGTCTCGGGGGAGTTGTAAGTGCTACGAAGGTGATAGCTACAGTTTGAAGCGAGTGTACAGTACAGTACAGTATGTGACTTAATTCCTTCCTTTAGCTGCATTTGTGAGCCAGAGTTTTCTACAAGTACAAAGCATTTTATGGAAACTTTGAATCTGATATCTTCCAATTGCACTACAGAGATCTATCACCATTAATATCCTCTCTTCTAAAATAAATAATGGGGGAAAAAAGCTCAGATTTTACATTTTATTTAGTTTGGCTGGCAAAACTCACCGCCACAATGCTAGGGTGGAGTTGGTGGTTGCCAGGGAATTGCTATGTAGTTGCAAAGGTATTGTGAGTTGTTTCTAGGTTATTTTTAGGTTGCCACTGTGTTCTGGGTATCTTGTGAAAGAAGTTGATATTTCATGACAAATGAAGTATGTTTAGGCTTTAATTCACATGTAAACACTGATCAGCACACATACACAGAGCGCATCAAGCATGGTCAACAGCAGCTCAACCGTACTTGCTTGATGTTATGAAAGACTCTACAGGAGCTATACTTAATTAATGTGCATGTATGCATATCTACAGTATATACTGTATTTATATATATATATATAGTTATTGGCTCATTTCAAACAAGCCCACAAGTCTCTATGCTATTCTGCTCTGTAGATATGTATGGAGCTAAGGGATTTTCTTGCCTTTAAGGCTGACCTCTTAGAAAAGTCCTAGTAAACCTCTCCCCAATGAGGCACATGATTTGAGGGATAATTTATGTGTAGTACTGCGGATTGTTCAAGTCACTAACCCTAAGTATGGCTAATAATAACAGTGATCTTTGCTTTAGCAAGCACCACAAATAATGTTTTTTCAGATTGCTTGGAAACTGGATTGGGAAAAACTGGCAAAAAAGAGCATGTGTCTGCCGTGTCTGCGATCTGCATTACAGCGCTGTCTCATGACCCCCGTACAGGAGAAACATCCGTACACGTGAATAATGATGTAAAGAGTGATGGTACAGCAGCTAATGGCCCGTCGTTATACTGCATGGATCCCATATGTGAGGCGCGTTCCATGCTGAGAGGATGAGAGACGTTGAGGTATTGTAAGCTGGCGGTGTCTTAGGGTTGGGAAAGATGGTTCCCATACATCACTGTCCTGGACAAGGAGGTCAGCTGAGGCGATATGAGAGCCCCACACTCATTTGAGATGCCTTGAGACAACCCAGATGAGGAGCTCAATGTGCGGCGTCCAGTCTTCACCCAAACTATGACTTCTGGACCACTGAAACGAGACAAGCAGGCTGAACATCCAGCTGAATGGTGGCAGCAAAGGTCAGATTCAGCATTTGGGTTGGATGTGTAGATCGGCAGCCAAAGTTAGACACATCAGCTTTAAATCCTGGTTACGTAGAGTTATGCAGGCATGACGTCAGAACACGCCCTGTTGAAAATAACAGCATATGCTGGTTAGGGCTGTTTTGAAGAATGGCAGCTGGTTTAAGCTGGTCCTTAGTTGAGCTGGTTATAAGCTGGTTATGAGCTGGTCCTGAGCAGGAGCTAGTTGCTTAGGACCAGCAAATGACCAGCTTAAACCAGCTCAGGACCAGCTTATAACTAGCTCAGGACCAGCTTAAACTAGCTGCCATTCTTCAAAACAGATGGCAGCATGCACCCATACCGAAAACACGAATTTTGAAGCAGTTATGTTTATTTTTGAAATTAATGTTTCTAATAAGTAACTAGATAAGACAGTTTGGGGTGTGAGTGTGTGCACTCGTTGTAGAACAAGACGTCAAAATATCATCAAGTTATGTTTACCAAAGGCTTTATTTTACTCGTGAATTGAAAAACACCATTATAAAACACCGTAGGAAAATCTCAAAGGAACGAGTAAGTCTTCCGGGTTCTGACATCATATCTGCACCATAACTGGCTCTTTGTGGCAACTTACCTTCAGCAGATTCTTCACAGCATTTAGCAGCACGCTTGTTTCAATACAGTGAAAAACATAAAGTGACCAGCGGATTCATCAGCACCTGTCAGAGTTTTCCACTTTGGCATCTTTGGTTCTCCAAACCCAGTGCTAATTGAGTCAAAGCTCATCTCAATAGCTCATGTAATATTAACCACGGAAAGAGAGAGCGAGTGTGTGGGGTGAGAGATCTTTGTTTGCACTCTTTAAAACGTCACACAAAGGGAATTGCACAATGTTCTTTGCCAACCGGTTGGACAGTCAATAAAGGATTAGAGGAGAGAAGACATGAAACCAAACTTTTATTCAAAGTTATTAATCTCTTGAAATCCACCCAGTCAGCATTCGATGAGATTCGCTGCTATTGTAATCTGGTGAAGATCAAACGAACAAATACACAACTGGTTTGAGCAGAATTGCGGCGGCTGCAGGTACTCACTGGGCTACAATGGCATAATTTGATGCCATCATGAAAAAACAAAGTTCAGTCATGACAACTCTCGGAGAGATAATTTTAACCAGCATTTCTTGGAATGCTTATGAAATATACATAAGCTTGATTTTGGCGGACGAGGTCTGCTACACTGCTGCTGCTGCTGAGCAAATACAAAAATAACAAAGGAAGGCTGCTTCAGATCTCTACAGGTGGTGCTGGGGAGGAGGAGGGTTAACATAAGCTTTCATAATCATGCAATGTGCCAAACTCAGGCTAGGATACTATATATATATATATATATATATGGTTTTGTGGACTAGGAAATACTCCTGATTAGCTGTTGCCACGGCGTTGAACGAGCCAATTAGCGATCAGTTAAGAGTTTCATGCTACTATATATTCATGGTGAGGCATTCAAGCTTCTTGCAAACATGTTGTCATGTGTTTTCACTCAGCTCATTCTCAGAGCGCTGAGCGGGGGAACCGATGCGTCAATGCGTCAGACGACATGCATGTTGAGTGTGTGCCAGTGGACAGAAGAGGGGAGTATAATGAGGGCGGCTGCACACACGGGCAGGTGAGGGAGGGACGGGGTGGCTACGTGCTCCAGGAGAAGTAGCAGAGGGGCCTAGAATGGGGTTGATGTAGAGGAGCAGTACACGGCTCTGAAGACCTCACAAGGGTCTGTTTACACAGTAAACGCACTACCGTAGCCCAGCACTTCACGCCTCAGGGACACAGGATTTTAAAATATCCACTCAAGAACTGGGGTGAGTCCCCTTAACGCATAGGAAAGAAAACTGACTAGGAAATATCTCAAAAGGTCTCTCACTTCTCGGATCTTTTTCTGTGACAGAATGTCTCAAACTGTGCCAAAACCTGCTGTCAAAAGACAGCTCTCAATATGAACTTAATTAATTCTTCACCTATTTAAACTTAATGTCTGATCTATGATATCCACATTCGTTATGTAGCTCTTACTGCATGTCAACAATCGTCTCATTTGTGTCAACTGCTATGTCTCCAAATATGTTTTAGGAGAAATATATGAGATAGATGAATATATGATTACTTTTGCATTCCTCAGAAGTTCTCAGGACTTTTCTTCTCAGAACTGTGAGTTCATATCTTGCAATTGAAAGTTATAAAATCACAATTGTGAGTTACTATCTCGCAATTTGAGTAGTAATACTGAGTTAACGCCTTGCAGTTCTGATGTTTTTCCTCAGAATTACAACTTTGTATCTCGCAATGATGACTTACAAATGCACAAACAAATTGCATGTTTATATCTCACAACTGTGAGAATTGTGAAAAAAAGCCTACAAACTTGCAACTGCAAGAAATAGTCACAATTTTGAGAAAAAGTCAGAATTGCAAGATATAAACTCTCAATTCTGAGAAGTCTTAAATCTGAGACATAAACTTGCCATTCTGACTTTTTTTATCTCAGAATTCACACTTTTTATCTCATAATTCAGACTTTTGTAATACAATTCTGACTATCCCATAATTGTGATTTTTTTTAATCTCACAATTCTGACTTTATCTCACATTTCAGAATTTTGATCTCACAATTCTAACTTTTTTATCTCATAATTCTGACTTTATCTCACAATTCTGACTTTTGTCTCACAATTCTGACTTTATCTCATAATTCTGACTTTATCTCACAATTCTGACTTTTGTCTCACAATTCTGACTTTCTCACATTTCAGAATTTTTATCTTACAATTCTGACTTTATCTCACAATTCTGACTTTATCTCATAATTCAGACTTTATATCTCAATTCTGACTTTTTATCTCAATTCTGAGTTTTTTAAAAAATCTCACCATTTGGACTTTTCTTCTCAATATTGGAACTGTGAAAAGAGAATTGTGAGATTTAAAAAAACAATTGTACAAAAATACAACTAAAACAGAAATGATAAAGTCAGAATTGAGATAAAAAAAATAATAATTCCATTTATTAATTTATTTTCCTGTGGCAGAAACGGGCTTCCATAAATAACTGCAGAACTCCATTAGGTCAGTAACATTTTGTTTTGTCTACTTTAGACATTCTGCTGACTGTAATATTATAGTCCGTTATTTTCTCACTACCTTAACCCTAATCTAACAGTCTACTAATACTCTAATGACAGTTAGTTGACATGCAGTTGCAAAGTACATGTACTTACTTATAGTCAGTAGAATGTCTAAAGTGGATTATTGATATGAACTTTAAGCATTAGTTTTCTTGTGATGGAGCATTACTCGTCCCACCAGAGCCCTTGCCTTTTATCGGCCCACCAGCACCAGACTGCCTTCTGCACTCCTCAATGACATCACCCTTTCCAGAGCCACTATCGCTATCATCACCCACAACCCTTTGCGGCAGCATGATTATCTAGGTGGGAATAATGCCTATGATTATCTGTGAGCAATTTGCTCGCTCACAAGTTTATACAGCGTACAGGAAGCTTGAGAAGGCCCTGTACGGACATGCCCATGTGCAGGGCTGCCATCATAGCCCTCTTGGCAAGAACGGTCCCGTCACATCTACACCCAGAGTGCCGAGCCAGAAAACCCCTCTGGCTCCTGTCACTGCAAAAAGACCAAATCAAAGTGGCACAACATGCGCTCTACCGCACAGGCAATCTCGCGTATCGACCGAACACACACACCTAATGCCACAGTCATTCTGTAATGTCAGTCGCACACACAGACACTGTAACGCATGTCTGCTGATATACAGATACAAACACACAGTCATGAGTCATTTCCCGCCCCAGACAGACCCTTATCAGCATGTCTTACGGTCCGATCAAACGCCGATTTATCTAGACCTCCGTCCTGTCCCGTTCTGTCATTATTGTTCAGGATGATGTGTGAAGACTTCCTGACTGTGTTCTTTGGTTACCGAAGCAGTAACCAGTTTATTTAGTTGAGTGTTGCCACATAGAAAGCAGATTCTTGTCTGCACAGGTGGATGACATCATGACAGCCGAGCGCACAAGGGAAGAAACGAGAGGATCGCAGCTGGAGGCCTTGGCTGACAAACTCAAGTGTGAGATTTGAACTACTAAAGCACTAAAGTGACTGCAAACACATAGACTTACTAGACTTACTTTTGTGCTTATAAGTGCGAAGGAATGTACACTTTAGCATGCTTTTATCATGGAAATAATTTACTTAAATGTGCAATGAATGTACTGTATGTTTTCAGACACATTTTATTTGTTATTAAATTAAAAATATATTATGGTTCACATTTGTGAGCCTGCAGCACAAAAGCAGTGTTAAGTCGCTGGGGGATATTTGTAGCAATAGCCAAAAAAAAAACATTGTATGGGTCACAATTATACATTTCTCTTTTATGCCAAAAACCATTAGGATATTAAGTAAAGTTCATGTTCCATGAAGATATGACCATCACACGTTTCCTATCGTAAAACTTATTAATTTTGTTATTAAATAGTTGTATCTCAGCCAAATAATGTCCTCCTATCCTAACAAACCATGCATCAATGGAAAGCTTATTTATTCAGCTTTCAGAAGATCGAATTGAAATTGACCCTTATGACTGGTTGTGTGGTCCAGGGTCACGTTTATATTAAATGCAGTTAGGTGAACTTTAGAGTTGTACAATCTTTATATAGAATTCACAATTACTTCTATCTTTGAAATTAAAAAGTGCCCCGCCCAATGAACTGACAAGCATTTATGATGAACTAAAATATACTTCAATTTCATTTACATTGAAAGTTATATGTCATGTATTTAAATATGCATATTTGTAATTATACATTTGTAATGACGAGGTTGAAATTTACTACATTTAAAATGTATTAAGTTACATAACATAACACACTGCAGTTAAAATTAGAATCAAGTGCTTTACATGCGCTTTAATATGTAAGTCAACATATCAAAATAAGTGTACTTTTTTAAAGCACAACAAAAGATTAAAACATAATTGATTTAAAATGTCCTTTAAAGTGAAACTTTTAATTTGACATCATTACAAACTGCAGTGTACTTAGTGTTAAAGTGTACTTTACTGTGTTAAAGGGACAGGTCACCCAAAAATGAATATTCTGTCATCATTTACTCACCCTCATGTTGTTCCAAACCTGTATGAGTTTGTTTCTTCTGTTGAGCAAGATGTGTTGAAGAATTTTGGTAACCAAACAGTTGACAGGAGCCATTGACTTCCATACTGTGGAAAAAAAGACTGTGGAAGTCAAAGGATACTAGTAAATGATAACAGAATTTTTATTTTTGGCTGAACTTTAACTTTAAGAAACATAGCATAACTGTGGCAGTATCCGGTGCAGTAACAATCAATACGCGGTTGGATGTTGTGCTTCAAGATACTTCGAAGAATAAACCTAGCTTATCCAAAAATCTTTTTGGCTCCTTTCTATTAGTGAAAAATGAATGAACATTTATTGTCTGCCACATCTGTTTAAGTGATAATGAAGGATCTGATTTGCGGACGAGATTATGGCCGAGGAGGAAAGCGTCAGAAGCGTCAGCTTTGTTTGCGAGTCTTCAGGGCTTGAGTGTGTTTGCAGACAGGGCTGAGAAGAACAAGAATGAAACAAAACATGAAAAACGAGAAACCTCACCTCTTTACCATGAAAAAAACATCCATGCAAACTTCCTCTCGTACCTTTAGCAAACACATTGATCTCGAGCGTAGAGACTTATGCATTGTTCAAAGGGTGCATGTGTGTGTTTAAGTCTTAGCATGTGTGTGCGCACATGAGTTAGCATGCTCATAAATTACTGATCCAATGCCACCGTGTGTGTGTGTGTGTGTGTGTGTGGTGTGTGTGTGTGTGTGTGAAAGAGAGGGAGTGGCTATAGAAGTCTGCATTATACATCTAACCCCAAAAGAGTAACACTGTGTGTGTAGGTTTAGTAAAATAGTAAATACTTGTTTTTGTGAGATATAACAATAGCAATATTGTGAGAGCTCCCAATGGTTCATCATAAAAATGCCAAATGGCTCTGTAAGGGTTAGGCTACAGCAAATATAATTGGCTCCATATACAATAGCTGTGGCAGGGTCCATAAGATGTGTGTGTGTGTGTAGTTTGTGTGTGTGTGTGTGTGTGAAGAGCAGGGTCCAGGTGCAGGGCTGCTGGCAGGTGGAAGTGCAGGCAGATTATCTCAGGCTTGAGCCGTAAGCTGGTGGCGGTGGTGCTGGTGTGAGCCTGTGACAGCCTCCAGACCACAGCACACACCACCTGACCTGTTTGGCAGGGGCCTTCATCCACATCAGGCCACACAAGGAAACCTGTTCTCTTCTGCTGGCTAAATGA
Organism: Sinocyclocheilus anophthalmus; assembly: GCA_018155175.1. Classification (NCBI taxonomy): domain Eukaryota; kingdom Metazoa; phylum Chordata; class Actinopteri; order Cypriniformes; family Cyprinidae; genus Sinocyclocheilus; species Sinocyclocheilus anophthalmus. Next base: position 161,492 of record JADLZN010010675.1, on the reverse strand, counting down.
ACGGTGCAACTAGGGCAGAATCATAATTTATACAAGTCAATATTCTGTCCATTTGAACAGCACTCACAGAAAACACATGGAGGTGTCTGTCAGCCTGTGCTCATTGGTGCCAGGCGGTTTGGAGTGCACATGCCTGTTCCAGCAAACAAGCGAGATATGTAAACCTAGCAGATACTGGATCGTCAGATGCTTTAAAGACTCTAGACTGAGTCCATTTGGCTTGTGCATTCTGACTGCAGCACATTTCTCATAAAAACGATCATTGCCTCTCTATAACCCCCAAAGCGTCATTATGGCTGTTACTGGTTTGCTAATGATCTGATACGCAGAGTGCTGGAGCTCTCTCAAACCCCATGACTTCACACTCGTGGTGAGAGCGACCGCCGCTGCAGATCAAGTCAGCGACAGCGCTGATGTAAACACATAAACAAGCCCCGACACCGCTAGCACTGCAGTCACATCTCAGATGATGCATGGATCGCCTCCAGCTTTCACTGGCCCTCCTCTCTCTGAACCAATCTGTGGGTGAAAGCTGAGGAAAAACTCATATTCCTCACAGGGAGAGCCACAGATTGTGATGAAGAGACCTTTAGTCTAACTTATCTAAAGTCCAGCTGAGGCCACTTCATGGGACTATACTGTAGCTGTTTTCACACTTGGCTTGATTGCTCAGTCCAAATGTTTCAGAAATCGTCCTTATTTAGCATACCAGATTCTCTCATGAGCTCATTAGTAGAGGGCTCCATGAACTAAATGAGCCGTGTCAGATTAGTGAGATACTTAAAATGTGCAGTGTAGAAGTGGATTGAGAACTCTGGTCTAGAGTGACAAAGGAGTTGCGTAAGAGGGTTGTATAAAAAGGATCTCCATAAATAGAGAAAATCCCCATTGGAGACGTTAAAAACAGCCAGTTCCCAAAGGTATTACATACAAGTGGCCACAGGTGACCACTTGTATGTAATACAAGTGGTCACCTGTGGCCACTTGTATGTAATACAAGTGGCCACAGGTGACCCATTCTAATGGCGCTTAGCCCTCCCCTCTCATTCTGCACCCTTGTCACAAAAGAATAAGAGCTTGACCCCAAAGACCCAATGAAATCCCACACGTTCTCACACTATCACTCTCACAAAGATGTGCTCATGTGTGTACCGTTTTGTACCACATACAATTGACAGAATTTCCAATACAATGTTTACATGCAGTGTGATACTCAGTCTAGTCCAGGGGTGTCCAATCCTGCTCCTGGAGAGATAAAGTCCTGCAGAGTTTAGCTCCAGCTTGCCTCAGCACACCTGCCTGGAAGTTTCTAGTATCCCTGATCTTGATTAGCTGGTTCAGGTGTGATTGATTGGGGTTGGAGCTGAAACCTGCAGGACAGTGGCCCTCCAGGAATGAGACTGGACACCCCTGGTGAGCAGTCCCATTCAGGGATGGCCCATCCTATAGGTCAGAGGTGCAACCTGCTTCCCCGTGGTCATACCGCGAGTTTAGCTCCAACACATTTGCCTGGTGCAGTGGTTCCCAATCTTGGTCCTAGAGAACCCCCAACACTGCACGGTTTTGGTGTCTCTCTTATCTGACACCGTGCATTTGTTCTTGGGTCTTTCTAATAATCATGAATCAGGTGTGTTTGATTAACTTCTAAAATATGTAGTGTTGGGGGTTCTCCAGAACCAGGATTGGGAACCATTGGACAGGAGGTTTCTAGTGAGTCTGATGACCTTGATTAGCTGGTTCAGGCAGGTTTAATTAGAATTGGAACCAAACTCTGCAGGACAGTGGCCCTCCAGGAACGAGTTTGGACATCCCTGATCTAGTTCTTTCTCAAGAGACCATTTGTGCAGTTCCATTCAGGGCTGGTCAGTCTTATAGGTCAGTGTGGTCCAAACCTGCTCCAGGTAGGCCAGTATCCTGCCGAGTTTAGCACCAACGCTCTTGTCTGAAAGTTTCTATTGAGTTCGATTAGCTGGTTCAGGTGTGTTTAATTGGGGTAAACTCTGCAGGAGAGTGGCCCTCCAGAAGCAAGATTGGACACCCTTGGTTTAGGTGATATACAGTATTGGACCCAACGTGCCTCTTCCAACTCAAGGACACAGTAAGTGAGCCTAGTATTTTAACACAACTAAACCGTCCCATTAAATTTAACAAGCAAGACCAATCTACTGTACATAGCTGGTTAATTTCCACATAAGGGGTTAAAATGAGCACAGGCGTTGACATTTAACACTCAAAACACACCTTTCAATTGACATTTCAAGCAAAAGAAGACAGACAGATAACTAAAAATAAGTGATTAGAAGTGCTATTGATGTTTTTACATTCTGGGAATTTCTACACCGATGGCACTTATTTTCATTATATTCCAGAGGGTCCCACAAACCGGGCCTGGCCCTGCTCTATGGAAAATCACGCAGGCTGTCAAACTCAGTCATTGCAAGCCACCCACGCTCCTTTACCACTTAATTTAATGTGTCCCTACAGCCCCCTCTGATCGGAACATGTCTCTGCATACAGACAGCTAAAAAACACATTCATATTCATAGCAGCAGTGTCCTGGATGAATGAAATCTTTATAACGGAGAACCATTTTGTCAATCCCAACTGGCACACCTCACCATGGGCCAGCGGACTTCCTGGCTACTTAGTTTGCGTCACGTACCGCACATCTGTGAGGATACACCTCTGCCATTCAACGCCACACGTCTCCCCAGCGCCTGGACAGTATCCACGGCAATGCATCTCCCCCTCCAAATCAAACTGCCTATATTAAGTGAATATTTGTGTCTGCACAGAGGAAATAATCTCTGGAGAGCAGGTTAGCGCAATTATACTGTTATTTTAGCAAATGGATTTGCTGAGTCGTGTCCAGCGAGGCTCAGAGACTCACGTTATGTTAATGGACTCTAATGGAGTGGGTTAAAAATGATTCATAATGTCAAGTTTAGCTAAATTAGTCTGCTTAGGTAATTTTCCATGAAAGTGCCACATTTGTAAAAAATCTAATTTCATACACAGATCCGTCTCCCCTCCAGGGCCAGTTACTCATATGAATGGATCTCTTTGGCAGAAGATGGAAACTGTGTCTGGTCCAGAATCCATTCTCATGGTGCTTTTGTGGGTTCAGCGCAAAGAGACATTTTCCTTGTAATGCTCTGAACGCTACTGTACATGCAATAGCTAGTAGTTTCTTAAGAGAAAACCTGAGCAAAATGCATCATAGGTTGTATGGACAGCATGCTATCTCTCAGTTTGCAAGAATAAAGGGTACAGTACTGCAGCTACAATGGAAGGTAATCAAGGCAACATCATTGCAAATGACCAATTAAAATATTAAAGTCACACAGAAGTTTAGTGCTGAATCCAAATGAAATCATATTTTCTCAACTCAATCTCAAAGTATAAGGATCATAAACACCATAGATACAGCTACACCCACCCCACCACACTAAATATATGAACTTTTGACAAATTCTTAAACTATTGCCCCAAATCTTTTACAAGGTTACAGCTATGAAAAATACTAAATTCATAAATTCATTGGAATGATTAATCGAGTAAATTGTAGTATTACTTATCACATTTATGAATAAATCACTGTTGTAAAAACTAAAATAAAATGAGATAAAAATTATTTGCACCAATGTTACATTTCAAATGTTTTAAGTCAGTAATTAGTAAGTAAACATAATTTTGCTTTGTGCAGAGAGAAAAAAAAAGGTAACACTTTCTATGAAGCCCGTATTTATAATACATTATAAGCGTATTCTTAAGGCATTATAATGAATGCATGGTGCATTATAAAAAAAATGTATAATATGTTGTATCATCTCATGATTAATCATGACTGTTTTAATGCATTATAATATTTACTTATTTGTGGTTAAAGCTTTTAAGAGTATGATGATTTATAACACAATGAACACAATGCATCCACTTAACTTACAATGGATTATATTTCCCATAATTGTATTATAAGCCTCATATCTTGCTGTTGTTACTGTTACTTACTTAAAAGCAGACCACATACAACCATATATTTTTTTCAGATGAATGTGTAATATGGCACATTTGATTTTAACTATATTTATTGTAATATCAGTAAGATACTGTGCGGATCTTAAATAAATAATGGCAAATATATGAGACTTATAACCGATAAATTACGGGATTTAATATGGTGTTCATTGTGTGATATAAATAATCGTACTCTTAAACTTATAACCACAAATAAGTAAGTTTTATAATGTATTATAATTGTTGTTATGATTATTAATGAGATGAAACAACACATTATACGGTTTTTTATATAATGCACCATGCATTCATTATAATGCATTAAGAATACCCTTATAATGTGTTATAAATACTGGCTTCATAGAAAGTGTTAGCAAAAAATATTTTATTAAATTTTGATGAATATGACTTTCCCCCCCATTATAACGCTTTGAGAAATGATGTTGAAATATGCAGCCACACTTCACAAACCGAATCAGAATGGTCCAGGAATATGAACACCCACTTGTTTTAGTGCATGTATAAAATTAACATACAGTAACATTTCACTTTTTCACATCTCACTTTCATTTCTCTTTGAACTGTCATTACAGAGAGGATGTGTTTCCTTCCTGTATTTCAGGAGCTGTTCTGAGGCCAAAACAACTTCAATTAATTATACGCAAGCAGACTGAATAAATATCTACACGGCAGAGGGATGGCTGGATCAGCAGTGGCTCAGAGCCATTCATTGTGTTCCAGACCTGCCCATCTTCATAATGAGCTGTCAGAGGAGCCATATCCGTTTCAAGCTGTCATTCTCATATCATTTGATACGAGGTGAAATTAATTTTTACACAGGGACGAGATGAGATTAAAAACAAAGAGCAGAAGAGAAAAAAAAGATGATGAAACATGCAGCATATCTCAGATTTCTAATAAGAAGCAAGTGCTTTAAATTACAAGAGAGGGGATATAAACAGGGTGATTTTAGGGCCTGCTGATAACAATCGGCCAGCGTCAACTTTCTGGGCGAAATCTCAACTAGGTTGCACTGAAGGACAAAGATGTCTTTGAACACATGTAGAGAGAGAAAACTCCCTTCGTCGTCATTATTTTAATCAGCCTGCGCTCCCAGATTAAACATCAAATTGGGACGGATCTGAAAGTGCAAGGCAGGATACACAGCTATTTCAAGCTTATTATAGAAATAAGTGGGCCACATATTAGTTTGGGGCCAGTTCTCACTGCTAACTAACTGTTGACTTTTGCCTCAATAAACTCTTATAATAGTTTCGGTAGTAGTGTTAAGTTTAGGTATGCGTAGGAATAAGGGATTTCTCAATTATGGATGTAGAATAAGGCATTAATATGTACTTGATTACTACTAATAAATGGCTAATATTTTTGTTATATGCATGCTAATAAGCAACTAGTTCATTGTAAGAACTGGTCCCTGAAGTGTTATCATGTGTGTTTGAGAGCAGGTCTCATTCACTTACTGTATTTGTGAGCAAAACCTGCGTGATGACTCAATCTGATGCACCAATAATAAAAACCTCTTCGTTTGAAGCATACATGCTTGTAATTGGTTTTTAGACCAATATAAACTGTGCTTAAATATGAAATTCTTTACAAAAAAACAACAACATTAGTTGGAGTGAATAGAGGATGAAAAACTATTTAAAGACCTTCCCAGAATGCACCTTCAAGATGTTATTTGAGAGAAGCCCAGTGTGTGCAGAGCAGGAATGGGTAACTTCCATAAAATACCAGGAATTTAGATTCTGTGCTCCATTTTGGGTTCTAGTAAAGAATAATAATAAAGAATACATATGTGTGGCACTCGTAGGTGTTTTAGTCCAAATCGAGCAGACACGGGCTAAACGTTTACTGGGACACATAATGCCACTTGACAGTCAACCTTCCTCTGCGTGTAAACATGCTTAAAAACCAAGCCATTGGTGCATGCTTTTCCTCGAAGATCAGTTCAATATGTGTGAAAAAGAAGGAAAAACAGCTCAATCAGGCGTCCATCACCATCTGCTAACATGACCGCTGCGCACCCAGATAAGAGGATGGCTATCGACCCGCTGGCAGACCCTGACACTGTTTATCAGGGCACAGGGAGCTACCGTGGGAGCCAGAGAGCGTCCCAGGAGAAGAGATCCGGAGCGCAGCATGTGTGTCCCATGTCAGCTAGCTGCCCCGTTTGATAGATAGTTTCCTCACCTCCCCGTCAGCCCACCACACCGCCGGATGAAATTCAAGTGCTGCCTGTAAAAACGACCCGAGAGTGTCCCGGGGTCAGTAGGTTAGAGAGTTCCCCACGACCGGCGGCTCCTTTAGACGTACACCAGACACGTACACCAGCCTCCATGCATGCGCCTCGCTGCGTAATCCATTCACTCAAAAACAAGACCGGCCCGATAGCATCAGTCAGATACCAGCATGCATGCCAAACACAATCCCTCATGCATGGCCTCGTTCATTCATTCAGCTCCAGCCTGCAGCGCAGGTCAAATGGCTTGTATCTGAAGTAGACGCTCAGTGGGCCTGAGCTCTACAATAATCACAAACCACACCTGACTGGAGTGAAACCACCTCTCTAATCTACAGCAGAGAAAGCAAAGATGAGGCAGAGAATTACGTAAAATACTGCATGTGATATAAGACAGTTCCCTTTGTCATGAATAACCATGCAGAGTTGTTAATTGTTGAATATCAAGACATTGATTAAACTTCCTGGACTCTAAACAACTTTTGACCTCAAGAGGTTCTTCCTCAGACAACAGGTAAAAACCACAGGTTCTTTATTTGACATCTATAGTTCCATGAGCTATTAACATCCACTGAAGCACAAAATATCCTTTATAGTGGAAAAAGACGGTCCTTTTATCAACTGTTCACTGAAATGGATCTTCTATGGAACATCTCCGCAAAAACCTCCTTCTGAAACCTTCATTTTTGTAAACGAATGCCGCTGAATTACAGGTCAGTTCTTTATGACGTCAAAAGAATACTTTTAGTAACAAAGAAACATTTAAATTGTCTCGACATATTTGGAATCTTCTTTGATTGGACGAGCGGATAAAAGAAGATACAAAGAAACATGGTAATATCCAGGGGTGCACATAAGTTTATCAGCCTGGCTCTCAAAAGAGCACCTGGAGATTTGGTTTGCTCTTCACACTGCACATAGTGTGACCCATTAAATAAAACAAAAGATAAATAAATAATAGTGAGCGATTATTGCACTTATGTATTTTTTAATTTTAAAAATAGATAAACAATAGATAAAGGTGATAAAACTATTATTTTTAAAATTAAAAGGGGCTACCAATTAAAAATACTATTATTTTAAAGTAAACTAAAACATATTAAATGCTATTTACTTTTTTCATCATTTTCAAACTTTAAATCAGCAAGCTTTTATTTTGGCGGGTTGCCGTTTGGCAAGTAAGAGCGTCAGTGAACGAAATGTTATAGTGTTGCCTTGTGTTTTGAAAACGGCAACGGATAGCCTAGATTTATGCTCTCAGTTCGAATAGAAATCTTACTATTACAGTTTGTCAATCTAAAATTGTAATTGTGCATTAACAGCTGTCAACCATGTCGGTAAGCACATTTTTATTTTGCACCTGCGTACCGCTTATGTGCATATCATAAGAGTGATATCACTCTTGCAATCCTGCTGTTGCTCTGAATATACCATGGCTGGGATTACTTGTGGCTAGGGCTGCAGAAAAAGGGGGGACTGTTTGTACCGGGCCCGTAGCATTGGGGGGACTGGACTGGATCGTAGAGGGGGGCCCAGAAAATCAAACGTGATTTCAACCGATGGGGACTCCCCTGGGAAGCCACCGTGCCGGGGGGAGCGCGATGAAGGGTTTGTACCGAGCTTATTAGGCTCTACTTGTGGCCTCGTGCCTATTAGCCAACCGCAGATGTGCTCTCAACAGTCGTGAAGAGTGCATGCACTCCTAGCGGCTCCAAACAGGACTGCCATCTTGTAGTTTGAGCACCCAGATTTAAGATTCCAGCTCCGCTGACTTACAAATCTCCCCTGCCTCCATTGGTCCTCTCAAAGCTCCCCTCCCCTGCTCTCTGTATTGATGGAGATAATTAGCTACTGCTGAATGGAATTCCAGATTCCCAGATTCCCATGGATGTCAGTCTAGCCGCTAGCCTCCGCAACGCACCCCCCCACCATCCCCTATCCCGCCTCCCTCGCCGCGAATGAGAAAGAAACAAAGCATGGGATGAGTTTAATATTCAACATATCTATTCTGGCAGGTTTTTGCTGCGTAGCTTTGAGGAATTATGTAATAAATGATCAGGCATCTACGCAAGTCTGCAATAACGAAGCATGTCATCTATACGTTCCCTCAGTTGGTCATTATTCCAAAGTAAACCCAGACGGGGTTACTGCATATGGTCGGTCGTTATCCTAAAGTGATCAAAAAATACAGTGAACAGTGGTTTCACGTCATAGCTGCTCCTAATCCCAGGTATTTTAGCCAGACCGGAAAGTACAGAGCTTCAGACCACATCTGTTTCATGAAGAAATTATATTTAACATCCACAGTGACAAAGCAAGAGATTTCTATTAAAGGTCAGCAGATTGAGGCAGTGCTTTAGAAAGTTTTCTCATGCTCACAGAGAGAGCGATCCAGCTCAGCGGTGTGGTTCATATTCCCGTACACCCACACACCCTCCAGCAGCCAGCAGTAACCCATACATGTGCGGCCCATCCAAACTGGCAGGCCTCCGGCCGCAGCGGCCCAGCCCAACCAAACGCCCAGAGCCACACAGCCACATGGAGATCAACGCTCTCCTGACAAGCGGGAAGTCTTGGCTAACGTCTGCAATGAGTCCACTTAATAAGCCTATTGAAAGGAATAAATCACTGGAGCACACACATGTGAAAAAAGCACTGGCTGAACATCCATCACAGTGGCACCGAGAGATGTGTCCAAGGTGTCCTGCGTCCTCGGTTCAGGTATCGGATGAAAGACGGCGAAGTGGGAATGAACGGTGGAATGTCTTCAACAGACTGTCTCTGTGAGGTCACAGGAATATTGTACAGTCATGAAATAAAGCTTTGACGCTTGCTGGAGGAGTAATTGTGGACTTTTTTCTGTTCTGCTGTCATTCTTTGGGAGGCAGGAGCGCTTTGAGGAAATGGTTTGGATGGAGCTTAAAGCATGCTGTGCGCGCATTCACATGTAGAGGGGTTTGGCACCGGGCCCTGTTTAAGCTTCAGCCTCAAATTATTCTCATTAATGGCTCCTCCAAGGGGAAATGGCCATTTGTCTGTGTGTGATATTTGTACCTACAAGGCTGTTGGGGTTTTGGAGCTCCACCAATGAGAAAAATACATTTCATTGCTCGAGGTCAGAGGTCCCCAGTTGGAAAACCCACAGATAAGTTTTGGCCAACAGAGCCTCCGAAGGCCTGGAAGGCTATTGCAGAAGAAAAAAAAGGGAATTTAGACATTGACGTCACTTGCTTCTGACAGCGAGACAAGCAGCTCAAAATCAAGGTCTCCTTACGCAACCAGTGTAAAGTGATTAACCAGCAGCCTTTATCACACCGAATCAGATCCAACTACTCCCTCATGTCTCTTCAAACCCGTCGACCAGATTGAAACTCAAGTCGTTATCCATTAAAACGCTCAAATCTCCTTCTCTGTAACAGATCATAACACATGTGAAAACCGATAATGTTTGCCATCTATTTGAACTGAAAGTAGGCAAAGCTTTCATAAAGCTTCAGAAGTCCTACGGACTACTTTTGTGTTACTTTAACGTCACTTTAAAGAAGTTATTTTTGCCGATTGGCAGCTGTGGTCACCCGTCTACAGTGGCTGTACAGAAACAAGCGAAAGCAAGTCACACTGACGGGGTGAGTACATGATGACAGCTCTTTCATATTTGGACGAGCCATTCCTTGAAATGGCAGGACAGAAAAAAAGATCTTGCTGAAAAGGGAGCCGCGGCTGAGCGAGGACTGGAGATTTACGGGTGTGACTTAGGGATTTAATTCCTGTCATGCGATTGGACGGAGTCATGAGGAAACAAAGAAACACAGGGAGGTGGTGCTGGAGGACTGAGAAAATCCCCTTTGGCACAAGCTTCTGTAATTAATTCAGGAAAAATTAATCACAGCAGGCTTCTCGCAACACACAGCTCCTTTAATCACTTCATATCGTCCAAGAGACAAGCACCAACCCCCTCGTCCACTTCCATGTATTTATTCGCCTCAGAAGTAGCATGCTACATTTGCACGGCCGACTAGGAAGTGAGGCACTGTACAAACATGTTGATGTAGCAGCGGGGGGTGTAGAGTGTCGGATGCGCCCTCACTCACTGTTTCCCAGGACTGTTTACCACAAAACGCCGCCATCTCTGCCCGCACTCATTAACACCAGCCAAACAGGCCGATGCCAAATCCTGCCCACCGTAACCCTGACGATCCAGCATCCAGCAGAGGAGGAGGTGTGGGGGGGCATGATGTCATTGTGGGGCACGCTGAGGGCCAATCAAAGCCTGAGAAAATTATGTCAACCTTTGTTGAGTTTGTCCATTCAGCGCTATAGAAGTGCAGTGAATTGAGATTGGTGGAGAGGTCATTTTCTCTGCGTGTGAGAAAAAAGAGAAAGAAAGAAAGGCGAGTGAGAAGGGTAAAGCATTGTGGTCATGCTAATGGTGCTGAGCCGAGATAGCGCCATAAAGATGTCATGAAATTTAATTGCCAAAACATCAGCGCGCCCATTGTTTGGAAACCCACGGACGGCAGGACCTTTAACTGGCTACGCAGGAAGACTCTGATGAACTTTCGGAGGTGAAATAATGTCGAATGCTTCTGTATGAGCCCCTCTCATGAAACTACTCCCCTCTTCAACACATATAACCCACAAATAGCATTTCTTGCCCTGCAGCACCCCGCTAGGCTCATAACTTCAACAGACGGCGGTTATTGAGCCCTGTTTCTGGCTGACGTTGAACGACACTTGAATAGGAAACTATCACGGAGGGAATCCATACAATTACACACAATATGTAATCCATCTCTGTCTGGCACATACGCAAAGACACACACTGCAAACTGAATCTCACAGAGAAAGGCCATGTTAAATAATTTCAGAAGGCTATATTGTTATTACTATCATTTTTACATGAGCTTGAAGCACATTTCTTCTTCAAATAAGGTAATTAATGTTTTATTATTGTAATATCCCATTGTTTTCTACTAGTTTTCACCCATAAACACATGGAAAACAGGGCGCATTCGCAGAAAGGTTGTTCCCTTGAAATTCAGTCTAGAGCAATTCTTTCCTCAGAATTTCTGATCTGTGCAGAAATAAATTTCAGATAATCTCAATGCCAGCCTAACTGGTAGTGAGCGGGACGAAAGGCCAACGCCGCTGTCACTGTGAAATCACACGCAGATACGACGCGTCTTGTTTAAGGTTAATGCAGCTCAATAAATCTGCAGCAGACAGCGGGTAAACAGGATGTCTGCCACACACACACTCACACACACTCACACACTCACACATACATATACATATACACATACACATACACACACACACACACACACACACACACACACACACACACCCACACTCCCCAACAACACCACACTCCTCACACATACACACACATCGCGCACCCATGCCTCACCCTCCCACACACTCACTACACACACCAACACACCTACAACACACACACACACACCACACACAACACAACACAACACAACACAACAACACAACAACACAACACAACACAACACATCCACCAACACACACACCTCCAACCCCCTCACCACTCACACAACGGACACACACACACACACAAACACTCTCACTCACTCACACACATACACACACTGCACATTCACACGCACACACACTCGCACACACACTCACACTCGGCCAGCCCTTATCGCCCCATCTAACCCACCCCCACACAGCACACACACACACAACACCCACACCCACACACACTCTCAGCCCTCTCACAGCACGCTACACACTCACACACACACCACCACTCGCCCCAACCCACACCCCACACACACACACACCACACACACACACACACACACACACACACACACACACACACACACACACACACACACTCACACTCGCACACACACACACATATTGATTGCAGTAAGTCAATATCAGATAAGACTAACATTACTAATTAGTCAATGTTTATACTTTGTGAGCCGGTTTTGAGCTGCTGTTTGCATGTAAAGATGTCGATAGTCATAAGAACGGCATTCTGGGAGAATTTCCAACTGTGACGTTACTACAAATGTGCAATAAACATACTAATAAAAAGTTTGTGTTTTTATTAACTTTTCATATTGTGTGCATGTCACCACACCAGTTCACCGTTTTTAACATCAGGACATCATAGATTTTGCTTCAATCAAGCAAAAATTCAGGACCATTTTAAAAATAACTTTAAATCAATTATACACCCATGTATGTTAAAAATATTTATATATTAAAAGGAAGCAATAGGGTACAATTGTGGATTGTGATATAGTCATTTATGATATAGCACAACATAAAGTGCTTTATTTCTTTATAAAACAAACAGCATTGCCATATTATTGAAATATTAGCACAATTTATATTAAAGCAGTATTTATTAGATCGCTAGAAGATCTAGTGAACAAGAGTTTCAACATCATATATACAGAGTTCTGGCATGAAACTCTAGATGGCGCAGTCCGATAGGTCAAACTCAAGCTGACCTAATGGCATCATTATTACATGGCACAGCTGATTGGTTTTCTCATGTATCGCTAGCCAATGAGCTTGCTGCTTAACATTTAAATACTTGGCTAGTGCTTGTTGTAGCAGTTGCAGCGTGCTTCAGAAACCCTCCCCCTTCCCCAGCTCCACCTGTATAGATCTGCTACGAGGTGATTCATGTACGCTATATGGGGGTTATTTCATGTGTGTTATATCTGCAGCAGCAGTATTTCTTACACGCTCACAGCAGCATGTTGTGGATGTATTGGCAGTAGCAATAGTCTTGGTACTTGCTCCCAAGCAGCCAAGACCAAACACATTAACACTGTCATGTACACTACCATGCCAATCCCTCCGAGAGCTGTCATGACAGAACTGTGTACATTGTAAAAAAATTTTAGTATACTTGTAACAGGTAGCTGCCCATCAGAAGAAAACAAATGACGTAAAGCAGAAAACAGTCCGAGTAATCCAGTGTCTGCAGTCAAAGCATGGTAAAAGGAAACGGCAGATGTCATTTAGTCCACACAACCGTCTTAAATCCACTCATGAAACGAGCATCTCCAGATATCTCTGAGCAATCCATGATGTGGAGAAATCAGCGGTGATCCACACGTCTCTTCAGACACTGCCTGGAAAAACAAGCAAAAACATGCTCAGACTCACTTCATACAAGTACATTTGCAGCTTGAAGAGTCTGAGATTAAGAGAGAGCGAGAGAACTGAATCAAACGTAAAACTGAATTCAAACAATGAGAACTTTTTATATTCATTTGGCAGACACAGTTTTGACTGCACCAATCAGTATGTGTCTGTGGGAATGCAAACATCTCCTCCGTGTTGTTAGTGCTACACTTGACCAGTTCACATACAGAAACGGCATATTCAAACAACATACATCTAGACATCAAACCCGGTTCACTTAAAACAGAGTCAATGCACAGCACTGATCATATATTACATATACATTACTGTTTAAAAGTTTGGGGTTGGTAAGATATTTTAATGTTTCTGAAAGAAGTCTCTTCTGCTCACCAAGGCTGCATTTATTTGATCCAAAGTACAGCAAAAACAGTCAAATTTAGAAATATTTTCTGTGTGAATCTCTGTTAAGCTGTAATGTATTTCTGTGATGCGCAGCTGTATTTTCAGCATCATTCCTCCAGTCTTCAGTGTCACATGATCTTCAGAAATCATTATAATATGCTGATTTATTATCAGTGCTGGAAACATGATACTTTTTTCAGGATTCTTTGAAAAAAAAGTGAAAAGAACAGCATTTATTTAAAATGGAAACCTTTTGTAACAATATAAGTCTTAACTGTCACTTTTTTTTTAATCAATTTAACATCTTTCCTGAATAAAAGTATTGATTTCTTTCAGAAATAGAAAGAAAAAAAAATCTGCTGACCCCGAACTTTTGAACGGCTGTGTAAATGGTTAGATTTCTATATTGAATAAACGTTCTTTTTCACTTTTTATTCATCAAATATTCCTGAAAGGAGTATCACAGGCTCCAAAATAATATGAAGCAGCAAAATCTGTTTCCAGCACTGATAATAAATCAGCATATTATACTGATTTCTGAAGATCATGTGACACTGAAGACTGGAGGAATGATGCTGAAAATACAGCTGCGCATCACAGAAATACATTACAGCTTAACAGAGATTCACACAGAAAATATTTCTAAATTTGACTGTTTTTGCTGTACTTTGGATCAAATAAATGCAGCCTTGGTGAGCAGAAGAGACTTCTTTCAGAAACATGAAAAATCTTCCTGATCCCAAACTTTGAACGGCAGTGTGTGTATAGAGCAGGACTTGATTTTATTCCTATGGACTCAATTGGAAAGGCAAAAGTCTCTATACAGATGGTGTTTGAAGGGGTTAAAGACAAGAGGGCTTGGTGACAACAGCCAAAACACAACAAATCAGAGAAAGGGCTAGTTATTATATTTTGTATGTACGATTATGAAGACAGACATTTAAATAAATGCATCTGCCTAGAGCTGTTTTACACCGTCGACTACAGAGGCTGCAGATAAAGCACACACAGCTGATCACGTGTGAATGTGGACTGACAGAAGATGTGCAGCGGTTCAGGGAGTTTGTCAGTGTGATGATGATGTAGCTTCTGATCTGAAGGGAAGATTTTTAGGACTGATTAATCAAAATTGGTTCAAGGTTTGAGTGTCCTGCACTGACCCTCTGTAGACGTGCGGATGGCCACTGACGGGACGCATGCCGAATGCACCAGCGGAAGCTCTGACGTCAGCCCACCCTTCCAGAGAACAGGTGACTTCATCACTTCATCACAACCCCGAACAAAAACACCTCCGGCATGACATCACTGTTGTTGCCATGGAGGCGATGCGTGAGGGTCTGTGTGCCGCGCTGCTGGCGGTCTGCAGTCTGTCTGCGCAGGCCTGAGAGGAGTCACGTTCCACCTCTACCTGTCAGAACCAGACTCAAACCCGCCTGCCTGCCTGGGGCCAGAGCTTATCACTCCATCAGACGCTCCGTCTGTCTCCTGGCAGGCTGCCCCGAGTCCACATACTTCACTCACAGCTCACAGACAGACCCTCTGCGACACCCGTCACAAATACTGTGAGCAAATACTGACGTTTTCGCGCTGCTCTCTCATCAGCAGCTCACAATCAGGCCACACACACACACACTCGCGCACACCACACTAACACACCCACCCAAAAACCACACACAACCACAAAACATCACTCACCTCACTCACTCACTCACCAAACCCACACACACCCC
The DNA here is from genome assembly GCA_018155175.1 of Sinocyclocheilus anophthalmus. Lineage (NCBI taxonomy): Eukaryota > Metazoa > Chordata > Actinopteri > Cypriniformes > Cyprinidae > Sinocyclocheilus > Sinocyclocheilus anophthalmus. Next base: position 145,934 of record JADLZN010010675.1, on the reverse strand, counting down.
CACAAACTCACTCACTCAGTCACTCACTCACTCACTCACTCAGTCACTCACTCACGCACACACACACACACCCACACACTCACTCACACACACACACACACACACACACACACTCACACTCACTCACTCACTCACACACACACTCACACACACACACAAACACACACACAAACACCCACACAAACACACACACTGGACAAAGACAGAGAGGACACACACCCACACAACATCACAACACACACACACACACAGAGACACACACACACACACACACACACACACAATGCACAAAACATAATCCACAGACAAACCACAAACACACAAACAACACACACACACCACCCACACACACACACACACACACACAGAGCTGGGCAATCACAGCATATCCGCTCATGTGTTACATGTGCATGTCGAACACGTCGAACCTCACCGACTGACAAGTCTGGCTCACGTTTCATTCTGAGAAATCAGAAGAAAATCTAACCTGTTTTTAGGGTCGTCAGGCTGGAGGAATGCTGACATTATTTTCATGCATAATAGCACAACGCACATATCTTTCTTTTCTTTTCTATCAGATTCACCTGATTTGACCTGACCGGCAATTCTGATTTCCCAGCTCTTCATTTGGCGGCGCATTTAATTCTGTTGCGTACGCTATATTAAAACACTCGTCTGGTCTAGTCTGGACACGAAAGCTTCCCGTTTAACTGAATCAAGTCACTCTCTGTGTTGTTGCACAACAGCTCAAGTTCACGGTTCCCACACATCTGTAGTATGAGGATCATATGCTGCATTATTAGAGTTCTGCTCTTCAGAAACAACCATACACAGCCTGGCAGTGTCAGAACTTGCAGTCGCGTAATTCCACTGCTAATGTTTCTGTAATATACTGGGATGTTTTGATTCGCTCGTTCCTGAAGACTGTATGAACTTTTCTCTCTCTCTCTCTCTCAGCCCTGAGGTCCATTCATACTGCGCTGCATTTACACCCCGCCCCCCCCCTCGAGATGTGTGTAACTGACATACCTGCAGGTGCGGCTAGAGAAGGGGGTCCCCAGGGGTGTGGAAAGAGAAGACACTACCGGGAAAGATTATCAGAAGGGTGGGTAGAAAAGAGACACTGCAGCATTGCTCTGGGAGTGACTCTTTTATTCCATACATGCACGGAAGAGGAGACTGATCAGGTTTCGGGAGAGATGAGGCTTTAGAGGGTTGTTTCTCTATCAACTCGAAAGCATCAAACACACTGTCACAATCAGTTGATTATATTTAAACCCTTTAATACTCCCCACACACACACACACACACTCACACACACACACACACTCACTCACTCACTCACTCACTCACTCACTACAGCCACACCACTACACACACACACACACACACACCCAGCACACACACACCACCTCACTCACTCACTCACCTCCACTCCTCCACTTCACTCACTCTCACTCTCACACACACACAACACACACACAACACAATACAACACACAAACACAACACAACACACACACACACACACACTCACTCCCCACACACCCTCACTCACTCCTCAATCCCACACCACACACAACCACACACACACACACACACTCGACCACTCTCGCTCACACACGCACACACACACACACACCACACTCACTCACACACACTTCACACACACCCACTCTCACTCACTCACCATCATGCACACTCTCACACACACACACTCTCTCACACATACACACACACACAATCACACACACACAAACAAACACACACACACACTCACACACACACACACTCACTAACTCACTCACTCATGCACACTCTCTCACACATACACTCACACTCACTCACTCGCACACGCACACACTATTCACACACACACACACCACACACACAACACACACACCCACCACTAATTCACTCCACTCACATCACTCACTCGCAATCTCTCTCAACACACACACACACACACTCACTCCTCACTCACTCACTCACTCACACACACACACTTCTCACACACACACACACACTCCGCAACACTCTCACACATACAATTCAACACTCACTCACTCGCCAGCACGCACACACTCGCACACAACACTCTCACACTACACGCACACACCACACCGCACACACACGACACGCACGCACCCACCACACCCAATCACAAACATACACCACTTACTCACTCACACACACACACAGACACGCACGCACGCACTCACTCACACTCACACACACACACACACACCACACATATATACACACACCACACACACACACACCACACACACAGGTTTGTTTTTGTGAAAAATGGGGACTCTCCATAGGCGTAATGGTTTTATACTGTACAGACCGTATATTCTAGTGCCCTACACCAACCCTACCCCTAAACTACCCCTTACAGGAAACTTTGTGCATTTTACTTTCTCAAAAAAACTCATTCTGTAGTATTTATAAAGCTTGTTCCTCATGGGGACCTCAAAAATGTCACCACAAGGTCAACATTTACTAGTATTACTATCCGTGTGGGGACATTTGGTCCCATAACGTGATAAATACCAGGTACAAACACACACACACACACACACACCATCATACAGACACTCGACTGCTGTACAAGATGAAGTTAAAGAAGCACATCTGCTGTACATATATAAACTCCCACAGACACAGAGCTTCTCCACTCTGCTAAACATCAACACATTCGGAGAACAGGGGCATATGGACGAGGGCCCGCTCCACAAAGGGTATGATTTCAATGACTTTATATAATTTAATTCTGATGGTCCAATAGTTCAATATAAGGCTCTTGTGAAGAGAGACGTATAAACAAAAAGATGCAGTGCAAAGAATCAAATCCAGCCGCTGCGTTCCACTGCTCGTGCGTCTCTCCGGTCAAAGCCGTTCTGAGAGAAAGCTCAGTTAATGCTAACATGAAGAACACATAGTGTACACACTAGAGTGTAAATCAGATGTGATCTCCACACACACGCCTGCTTCACGCAAACCACATTAAACTCAAACTAGACCTGGTAACTATATGCTAAATTGGTTGCAGCACAGCTTAAGAAAATGTCTTCTTCCAAATTAAAATACATGTTTAAACCTTCAAATGCCAAAATACATTAGAACATCTCTTCAGGGGGCCAGAAAAAAAATCTATTTCTAGTCTTAAAATACATGCAAAATGTAGTTTTAACACATTTGAACATCTATATTAGCTTTATATGTTTGTATATTATAAATATTTCAAACAAAAATTTGAATATTATATTATTATATAAAATATAAATAGATGCGTTGTATGGATCAGAACACCCTTCATCCGTTAGCGGCAACTTTGCATGGGCAAGCAAGCGCACGAAATCGAGTGAAATAATTATAGCAGTTTTAATTTGAAAATGCAGCATAAGCAACTGAGTGTCAGATTTTTGTGCGTAAACAGGCATTTTGTGTTTTACCCCGTATCAGAGTGTGGGTTTCTGTCCCGAGCACAAGATGAGAATGTGAACGCTTTGGATTTAGACTTTAATAAAAACACCATGATTCATCTGCATCACGTTGAAACGTTCTGAAGTTACGGATTGCTCAACTGGAAGTGTGTGTGTGTGTGTGTGTGTGTGTGTCAGTGACTCAGTCCTGATTTGATCTTTAGTGGCAGTGGATGCTCAAAATCAGCTCCTCTCCTGCAGGCCGGTTGGACTTGATGTGCAGGAGGACATGCTGGTGGAAGCGTGCTAATCACACACAGACACTGGAAACAGAGCCACAGACCTGCGGGCGACTTCATTAAACTCACTCGGATTAACAACCAATAGAGAGACTCCGTCAGAGCCTGTGGCTCTAACATGATAACATCAGCTTGATCCAAATCACATGCAATTTACTTGCTAATCTAAGAAGTAACTCAAAGTCCTTTTTTTACTTTCGGTTAGGAGTGGGCAAATATATCACAATTTTTTTCAGGAAAATCACGATTCTTTGTCATGTTGGTTTGACTATTTTGCAAGTTGTCTGAGCTGTACAGCCCAACTAATTTCCCTATTTTACAAACAAAGCCTTACAAGGTAACAACATATAAAGAATGGCAGACATTTAGGCCAAAGAAGGCAAAGATACAAACCTTTGTCATCATTTTATCTTTGTTATTAGAAAATAAGAACAATTATTTAATCATTCTTATTAAAGCGACTGTGGTAAAGTTTTTCAGTCAAGAGCAGTGAGTGAGCAAAAATGAACATTCTTCCATCATTTACTCACTCTCAAGTAGTTTATTTCTTCTGTTGAACATAAAAAGCTATTTTGAAGAATATGGGAACCAAACAGCTGCTTTTCCCCACTGACTTCCATGGTTCTTCAAAATATCTTCTTTTGTGTTCAGCACAAGAAAGAAATCAATACAGGTTTGGGACAACATGAGAGTGAGTAAATAATGACACAATTTCAATTTTTGGGCGAACTGTCCCTTTAATGACAAACGGCAGCATGTTTAATAGCCTACTATTAGGCTGCTGTCACTTTAAGAGCTACACGCATTTGTTCATCTCTCATGTGCTTACTTTCACTTTAGACATAACCAACTGTGTTTATATGTAAACCTTGTGTGATTTTGACAGTATTAGCGCAATCAGACGTGAAAGTCCAGTAATCAGGCGCTGTTTGACAGGCTTTTTAGTGTGTGCGCGCATGTCAGAACAGCTCGCGAATTAAATATTTAACATTTTAAATGTGAAATGTGAAATGTTTAAATTAAAGGCTTTAAAACCCATGCAAAAATGTACTTTTGTGATTGTGAATAAGTGCAGTGTCCCGTGAGTGTAAATGAGTTAACATGTGATGTGAATGTGCGCTGTAGTATGATACTACGAAATTTCTTCAAAAGCAGATTTTGGAGACATTTTAGTCGTCCACGATCAAAAATCATGATATCGCACACCCCTACTTTCGATATTACTATATATTGTTAAAAACAATGCTTGCACACAGCTGATCTAGACAGTAATTGGGCACAGAGATTTTCCAATATGTGATCCTGCAGCACAAAAGCAGTGTTAAGGCGCTGGGGGATATTTGTAGCAATAACCAAAAATACATTATATGGGTCACCCATTATAACATGTTCTTTTATGCCAAAACTCATGCGGATCGAAAGATCATGTTCCCAATGAAGATTTTTGTAAATCTCATAACATAAATATATCAAACACGGAATGGTGATTGTAATTGCATAGCTAAGGAACTCATTGGACAACTTCTTAAAGATGATGGTCTCAAATTTAGATTTTTTTGCACCTAAGCTTCCAAGATTTAAAATCGTGGTATCTCGTCCAAATATTGCCCTATCCTAACACGGTTAGGCTAAGAAAGTAACGACCGAAAGTGTGTTGATCCCGCATGTAGTCAGGCATACAGGCTTCACTAGGATACGTGTGAATAACAGTAAGGTCAGAGGGTAATGGGTCGGTCACAGAGTCGGGCTCCTGAACACCAGGTGACCCGCAGCAGGTGATAGATGAAGAAGCGAGATATTGAGCGGCAGTATCGCTGATTAAAACACCTTGTCAATGACAGACCAAGCCGCGAAGGAAAAAGTGGCCGGTAGCCCCTCTGTCAGCCCTGCCGAGAGGCACTGTCACCGTCAGCTCACGCTACAACATCTAAGAGCTACGAATCAGCAGGTATGGCTACGGGTTTGTGCTACGCTGTGCAAATAGCCACTGCTAAAGGGCTGAGCAATTATATACACAGTGGCTTTGGTGAACAGTTGTTTCATGTCATAAATGTTGGCAGGAACGCTGTATTGACCAATCAACAACCATGACTGCAAATATATCTGCTATAGTAACAATTTAAAAAGGTCAACAAACCTAAAGAAAATGATGAATGATATCGTTAATCAAGTGAGACCAGCATTTAAAGAGTCTGCCTGTGATCTTATAATGTTGTAGCCTGTAACAAAACATTTTCATGATTTTTATGTCTGAATCATAAATCGTGTACTACTTGTTTGGCCATGCAGTTTGTTCTGGACCAGAAAAGACAAAGCCAGTAAAGCCCTCTCATCTGGAGTGTGTTTCCTGTTGGCAGGATGTCGAACACCCCGCTGGTAATCTCTTACAAGCTTCTAACGTTTTCAGATGACTGTGTGCTTGAACACAAACATAGAAGCAAGAGAGCGGCCTTCAGACTGACAGACTACAGGAGAAGACAAGAGGAGATGCCAAGTTCAACCAAGATCGCTAGAAGTCTGCAGAGATACGTGATCCGCCATCACACATGGAGCGATATTCCAGTTTCCCCAAAGTCAGCGATTTCATCGTCATCAATCAATCATCGATAGCCACCCATTAAAGGGTTCGCTGAACCTTTGCATCTTCATTCTTTGAATGCATTCATAGATATATGAGTAACAGGAAAATGTAACCTGATGACTGCTGAATTAAACTTAATCAAATTTGGGTCAGTTTCTCACACAAAGATATCATATGTCTTCAAATTTCAATATGAAAAATTGTTCACGTTTATGATACTTTCTATGTGCTTTTTGGAGCCTGAATTATCACTCACTTTCGTTTGGCAAAGACCAGCGTAAACATGCTGCTGAATTTCTCCTTTTGTGCGAGAGTTTGGAACTCTTCTTTTATTAAAAGGTGCAGCAGAAATGTTGTCATTGAACTTCAAAAGACTATATTATACAGGAAATCTATTTCTGCCCAGGATGAGAGTTATTTTCCGGTCATACTTCAGATTGGGCCATGGTTGTGGTTACATAACATGGCCACAATCGTCTTTCTTCACATAGATTATGAAAACAAAAGGGCATCGTGCACTGGACGCAAATGCCATGCCATGCTGTTTTACTGGGATTAGAAACAGCTTCTACCATGGTGGGCTCCAATCCCACAAAATGCGAGCACATGGTTCCCATTGTGGTTTAAAGCAGATCAGGAGGGTTATGCTGCTGCTCCTGGCCTCATGGTGTGAAGTGAATGCTTTCAGGTCCAGGGGAATACTGCCGAACCGAGTGCTCCGGACCGATGGGGTTAAGGTCCAGGGACAGCAGAGCTGCTTGGAGGCAGCAGACGTGCTCCTGTGTTGATGGAGTGGCCCGACTCTGAGCTCCCACAAACAGTCGATAGGTGAGGGGATATGAAACAGTGTTGAAATGCAGCGGATCTGGGTTTTCAGAGCCCACCTGACATTGCTGAGACACCAGAGAAGGGAATACCTTTGAAGAGGCCATTATGGAAACAAGAGAAAGCAGAAGAGAGAAGGTTAAAGATGACAGGAGGGCTGTTGAAGGAGAGCGGGATGGTGGGAAACGAGAAGGCCGTGGATGGGGCAAGTGTGTGTAAACACTTGTAAAATGGTTGGCTGTTTTCTTTGACAAACACACACACAACAGCACAGCAGGTAAAGGGTTTAGTCACTCAGGCAGATGGCTCAGGGTTCTTCAGGACTGATTCTTGTGTTCTTAAGACAAAGGTGGTGCAATGTTTGACTGCCCGTGTCATATGGCAGCAACAATTACAGGGAAGGTTTTAAAGGTTCACAGAATGGGGTCTTCTATAAGGACACGCACAATGAAGCATATCTAGTCCCATTCAGTAAACCAATTAAATTCCCCCAGAACCCCAGAGAGACTATCTAACAGTGCGATGCATTCAGTGTCTAAGTGAGTTACGGAAATTTATAGACATGAAATAAAATGTACAGTTGCTAAGGCAAGCTCCATTATTATTGGTCATACATAAGGTTAACCTCGAGCCCAAGTATTAGCCCAAACTTCAACACACAACTCTTCCCAAGTTATTTGTGCTACAGACATGAATGACACAAAGATATGGTCTGTTGACAAGAAGTGCACTAACGTTTAAGAATGAACCATTTGATAAAATGAGTGAAAAGCATCCCCATTGATCTAAGCTGAAGAAGGGACCAGAGCCATATGAAGAGCAAAATATTTTTTGGCACTTTTGACAAACCTCAGCCCCTCAAAACACCTTAATAACTGTATACCAATGTCCTGGAAACCACATACAACACCCTAGTATTATGGTGGCAAAGCAAATGCCAAAATCTCTCATGGACCTTTCACTTTCTTCTGGTGGAGATGTCTTAATTGACATTTTGGGCTTAAGGGTCAAGCGTGAGGCAGCCCCGTTCTGACCTTGTGTTTCCAGAGGTTAAATGGTTCACTTGACCCCCACCAGCACTCGGTTACATCTATTGACCATTTCCGTTCATCTGCCCGTTCTCTTTCTCCCCTTTTTCCACCATGTGTAATGTCATGTTTTCCCCTTTTGCTTAGATGGGAGAGAGGAGGAGGCAATGGCTTTAATTAAAAGCCTCCTGAAGGGCTTCTGCTATTTTCCGTTCAAGAAGAGCTTACATAAAACTTGAGTCATTAAGTGCCAACACTCTTCCAACCACTGAACCTTGTGCTGAGGGGCTGGCCGAGCACTCGAAGCACCTCACGAGTGTCTTCGACAGTCCTGTTAGCAATGCTGGATCAGCAGTTTTCTTTCGACATTCATACTGATTGTTACTGTATTTCCATCTTCAAATCGTACACAAACTCTCTGCTTCTTCCAACGAGGGTCAGTCAAAAGAGATGATTTAGCTTTCGTCCCAGCACGGACTTAATCTGACCAAATGTCACCCATAAACAAGTGATTCAAAGGTCTGGTCTTGGCGGTACGAGATCCCCCCCAGGCCAACAAGTAACTACATCAGGATCTGCTTCCAATTTGCCCTGTTTATCATTGCGAATGGAGTCAGCCACTCTTAGTCCTTGTCAGAAAAATAAACCTTGGCCACACTTAGACCATAGCGCTCCAAAACACTCAGCTTTCATAAACACTATTAGGCTTCGTCCAGGTCTTGTCTGCATGTCTGAGGACAGATCATAGAACCATGGAGTAGATTTTATGAATAAACACTGCGGGGCGAACTCTAAACTTTTAGCAACTTAAGCACACCGTGCTTCAGCACTAAACCCTATGTTTTATTTACAAACCACTCGTAGACCAATTTAACCGAGCACTTTGTGAAGTCATTAGGGTTTCTTTCTATAGAATAATCCAGGACATCAGCAATATGTGCCCGTCATGTGTAACGTGGCACTATTACTGCCAAAGACAAGCTGGTCTTAAGTCTAGCGGGATTTAAAATGAATGTTTGTGTAAATTTTTTAGTGATTATGGAGAAGAGCATTATAACCGTGGGCCCATATGCAAAGACATTTGTACAGCCCCCCCCCCGAACATTATAGGATAATGTGGGCTCCAACGCTCCTTATTGTTGTCTTTTCTGAGGTAAATAACATTACATGACTATTCACAAGCTGTTTTATTCATAAAAAAATATAAATGCTTGGAAATAATATTTAATGTTTTCAAGTCTATTCATTAGTAGCGCAACAGCCACCCAATAATCACAATAAGAGTGTTTTGTTACTTTTAATATAACACAAATCGTAGCCTTTTAATTCTGTCAATTTTATCATGAAATACAAACATTATTTAATGTGGTGTGAGATCACTGTATTAAGTTCAAGCGGCATGTGAATCAATCATCTATTTTTCTATTAGTTCCAGCACGAGATAAACTTTAATATCAGAGGACATGTAAAAAAACTCAAAACAACTTAAACTAATGTCTCATGTAAGCTAATCGGTCGACAATAAATCGTCTATAAAACAGTCATAACATAACATTTACCTCAGAAATGCCAACAACTTTGCCAACATCGTTTTATTATTTTCATAAAACAGTCAGTTAACCGCCACAGACCTTTTTTTTTTTAGTAGGTGGAATTTTCACATTAATTAACTTTATTCACGCAATATAACACAGCTTTCTCAATCTCGTCACTTTAACTTTATTCAAAAAATATTATGGCACTAAAACGCTGCCCTTTTTATTAAACTACTTGATGCAAACACACTCTTGGCACAGCGGCCCAAAACTAAAAAAGACAGAAAGAAAGAAAGAAAGAAAGAAAGAAAGAAAGAAAGAATGAAAGGAAAATAATAATACTAATTTTAGTTGTAATTTGATTTAATTTAATTCTCCGGGCCTTTCTTTCGGCAAATTCATCCACAATATCCTTGGTGTTTAATTTAAGGCTTGTGTATTCTCAAATAGAAAGAATGGCTACTTTCGATAGTCTTTCAATTAAAGAGAATTTAAATTAAATAAAGATAATTAAAACAGTGCAAGTGTCACTGAAGCTAGATGTGATACAGTTGTGATACAGCTTTTCAATTAGCTAGCTACCAACTTCACACAGGTTTTTTTATTTTTTTATTAATCATTATATTATTTGGCAATGGCAATGCAGTGTTGCAGTTCTACGACAGCAATATAATAACAGAACACATCCAGTTCACTTTAGACATTATGTTGACTAAAAGTAACTTTGCAACTATATGTCAACTAACTCTCATTAGAGTACTGGTAGACTGTTAGGTTTATGGTTAGGGTAAGCAGAATATGCTGATATGTAGTTGAATGTCTAAAGCGGACCATCAAAATAAAGTGTTACCGTGTTTAAATCTGATTTCGTTGACACATTTGGTAAGTCAAGCATTAAAATAATGCAGACAGCATGTACGACCAAACCACGCTATCAGCAGGTGCAAGTGATGGTTAGTGAATTCCCTGCTTACTGTTTGGACCTCTTCACCATGGGGTTTATCACAGGACGATTAAGTGTCCCGATGATCAAGTAATTAAAAGGGTGCATCTTCACAAAGCCACACCGATCAAAAGAAGACTTCTGCTCAACGTGGGATAACGTGATTTCTATAGAAAGACCAACGCAGCAACATTCTTCTGAGACTTTGCACATCGGGAGTCCCCATGTCCAGCAAAAATGCTTGCACTGACAAGGCTTAAATGATGTCTCAAACAGCTGAGGGGGTCTGGACATGTGCGAGCGGCTAATCCATCCTTTCTCTTCTCCTGAGTCTTCCTAGGGTGTGTAAAAGCTGAGGCTGACACTTTTTCCTCTGGTTGCCCTTATGGCCGTCTTTGAGGAGGGACAATACCCGACCAGCTGAGCTTTGAGCGCAACTCGTTCCCGTGGAAGTCTAGGTGCAGACAAAGGCCACGTGTGGAGAGGCCAAGAGACTGGAGCCATCGGCTATGAGGAGTTGTTTTAATGCAAGCTGACTGTCTGTACCTCCTCCTCCTCTATCGGTCCTTCTTAATCCTCAGCTTCATGAAAGCCCCACACGCCAGAGCCGACTGCCAAAACCTCAGCCAACCTTTGCAGTGAACAAAAGAGCAAAAGTTGACAAGGTCACAGCAGGCCTGGACCACCTGCTCGCAGAACTCAATTGCACTCAGCAACAGTGAAAGAAAGTAAGTTGCGGTCGCTCTTATGATCCTGCCGTACAAAGGAACAAATTGCGTTCCTCTGGCCTGTCCTCCGTGGGTCAGGAATCAGGGTGAGAGCCTGTGATTGGCGCTCTCGGGAAGTCTATTTGTTTGGCGAGCATGCCTGTAGCCAGAGTTCCATTCATATCTCCTTTCATCTCCTGCTTTTCTATTCTTCTAGCATGCATTTGTTGAGGCACTTCTCTCGAAATTGAATGCTATTATTCCAAACAGTCCCGATGGCACTGTCTTATCTTTTATTTATTGTTGAGTGGCAGAGGCCGGCGGGTGGGCGAGAGCATCTGCGGTCCTAGATTAAAGGGACGGACCGAGTCGGAGAGCGACATAGTGCTTCATCATCATCATCTTAATTGCATGGTTGAAGTTCTGATCGTTGCTAGCTTTAATCTACAGCCTCATATAAACAATGGCCAACAGGAAGCCTCCTGGAGAACATATATGACCATTAGTGAGGGGTCAATTCACGGTGAACACAGACCAGCGTTAGATGAGCGTCGAGTTGAGTTGGGTGTAAAGCTTGTTACTGATGTGAAACCCTATCCATAATGAAGCATGCATGAGTAACGAGAGTCTGACTTTACAATGCTACATTCATCATGTGTCAGAGCGCTGGTGTAGATAGCTGGAAGCTAGTTGAGGTGTGACTGCATGGTGGTTAAGCAGAACTGGACTATGATGCATGTGCTGGAGGATTACAGTCTCGCCGGCCCGGGACGACCACCCAACAATCATGCGGCAAACTGCGAGACACACACGTCCGCTCTACACACACAAGATTATATCAAAATAATACTGTACTTCTCCTATGTAAAACAGTAATGCATTCACATTTTACTTATAACTAATCACCCTGGTTGCACAAGTACATCAAAGATAAGCAAGCGGAGACTTTTGGTGACTAAGAATAGAAACCAACAGAAATGCTGATTAGAAAGATGTTTCAGCAGAGGTAAAAACATGAAATGAATCCATTTCAGTGATGCGGTTTCTTAATTCACACATGTAGTTGGTGTGTCTGGTCACTAGACGTGATCATTCCTGATCTCCTCTCTCAAAGCCAGTCGGCAAAGCACCAAAATAATCTTTCAAATTATCCTTTTTCTTTTAAAGCTTAAAGCAGTTATTGTGTGAGATCTGTGAGAGGTTGGCATGAGTACTGATGGGAAATAAGCTGCTGTGCCCATGCTTTTATAATGTTTCTCACCATAGATTTTCTTGCTTCACTCAAAAATACATCACATTATGGCAGTGCAATGATTTGCTAATACTATATAAATATATGTACCAATTCCAAATAATCAGATGTCAGATATTTAGTTATTGTGACAGGACCTACTAATAGTTATGCTAGCACAAGGTACGATGTTTGATAAAGCTCCTTTCATCTGTGTTTCGGGGCATTTAAGTCTCGTAGTAATTATAGAAGCATTACACACCTCATCTGGTATACTTCAGACTTGACACGCCTAAATGTGTTTCCAATCATAAATCACACTGTATCATCTCCCATGAGTAATAGTACTTGCAAAACACAAAACAACAACTGTCTTATTACCTCATTAATAAACTACTGTGAATCAGGCTAAATGGTTAATAGTGCTCTGGTTGAAAAAAAAGGCAGCCATATGAAAAACGCAGCAGTGGATTTTGTTCAATAGGCCTAAACTACACACAAACATTTGAGACTAGCTACAGCTCTGCTCTTCAACATGAACAGAACCACACTCCCACGGTTTACTGATCCCAACACCCATAATGACAAAATGACATTAATGTGGCTTGAGGGCTCCCCAAGGAATCAGCAAGAGCTGGTCTCTTCTGGCTGAGTTTGGAGGAGCACACTGTGTTCACACAGACATAACAAAACCCCAAAACCTGATTGAACAACACAAGCTGCAGAAACCAGATTAAAAATCCTCACCATGAAAATCTGTGTGAAGCATCACATCTGACATCCTGGTGTGCACCTCGTCCAGCTTCAAAAGGAAAGAAGAAAGAGAAATACAGTGTTAGCTCTTTTAATTGGCAACACAGAATCTCTGTAACATATTTACTGAATTTAACCAAGCAGCGGTCAAACAGTGGATATTTGGATTGTAACAACTGAGAACACAAACAGCATATAGGATTCAAAATAAACACCCATCATTTGGAAAATGTGAATACTTTGTAAAGTTACCAGACAGTGGCCAGTAAATGACAGGGTTTAAACTCAAATGTAAATGACACAGGCATTTCACATCAAAAATGAACAAATCATCTGAGAAGGCAACCTTCTGACTCATGCAACTTCAAATGACATTTAAGTCGTTGGAAAATTTACCATCAGAGGTGTAACTAGGACGCCTATACATGTGGATATTCCCGGATGAATAAACTTAACGATTATAAAGCTTAATGTTATGTATGTACAATGGGAGTGTGCTCACATTCTACTGTGTTTGTGAGCTACAGCATATCTTTGGCCTAAGACTTTATTAGGGTTATATAACCCACCAGATCAGCGTCTGCAACAGCTTCCCAAAAACTGTGCTGTCACACACACTGTAATGGCTCAACCAGAACACCACCATTAACACCACATGCCTACTGACCACTGAAACACATGCTAACTGACAACAAACAGCAGGAAAGCTCAGACGGAGAGAGATGAACTGTACTCTGGACAGAAGCGGGGTCTCTCGCCTCCAGCGCATGTCATTCAGGGATCTGGGGAGTAACTCGCAGCTCAAGCCAGAGTCTATTTCTAGAAGATTTCCTAAAATAAAGCCCTGAGCTCCCAATCTGGCAGTAGAGAGCAAAAAGTCCTTCTGTAGCCAGCAGCATGAGGTCAGCGTTGCCGTCACGTCACTGCTGACGAAACACTGATCTCGTAAAGAAGGTCAACAGACCTCCAGCGAGAACCGCTGAGACGGCTTCAGCCAGAACTGAGCCGTTCAATCAGCAAACCTCATCCCACACTAACGCAAGACCAGGCAAAACCGCCGAGGACAAGAAGTTTTCTACGCTTTATTACGGGAGTTCAACCAAAAATCATTTACTCATCTTTATGCTGTTCCAAACCTACATGACTTTCTTTTTTCCACAAAATGAGTAGATTTACAAAAACATCACCATAGAAGTATTATGAAAGTAGTCCATAAGACTCATGCAGTGTTTTCAACGTCTTCTGAAGTCAAACAATAAATACCAATTTCTGTCATGAAACTCTAGATGGCGCAGGTTGATGGGTCGTTAATGCAAACTGATGATATTCTTAGCATTAAACGACTTTTCACATGCTGATTGGTTCATGTTGCATCTGCAGCCAATGAGCTTGCTACATTTAAATGGCTGATTAGCATTCGCTTGAGCATTGCTGCGCACTTTCAGAGTTCCTCTGAAACCCTCCACCTTCCCCAACTCCACCTGTATAGATCTGCTACGGGTTATTACATATGCTATTTGTGCAGCAGCAGTATGTCTTAAATACTCACAGCACCGTATCGGCTTATGTATTGTTAGTAGCAAGTTCCTGTACTTGCTTGCATCAGCAGCTGCAATAATCTACAATAACCAGCAGCAGCAGCAGTGTAGCAGATCTATTCCATCAAGACCAAATACATTAACATTGTCATCAACATTATCATATCAAATCTTCTGAGAGTTGTCATGATAGAACTTTAAAATACAACATTCACTGAAATGTTTCCCCTCTACACAAGAGCAGAGTGAACATTCTACTAGACATCACCTTTTGTGTTCCTCTAAAAAACGTCTCGACTGTACCGAAAAGTTGCGGAGGGCAGTTCTACTCCTGTATTTCTGCCGTTTCATAAGCGCCACCTACTGTCAGAGAAAGAATTTGAGTTTTCATTCAGCTGGTGCCTTAAAATTCCAATCAAATTGCAACGAGTGTCTATGTCCACTATGAAGGCCACTGCCACTGACATACAAGTGAACATCACTTCACAGGAAACGTAAAGGGAAATGTACCCACGAGTCAATGCATAATTTCAGTTCTGCTTGAAGTTTGGCTAAAATAAACAAGGTGAAAATGAGGTAATGCTCCAGTATTTTTATGAAGTATAATCAGTTCCAGGTGTGCAGTTGTTTGCGACAGTTACAATGCTAATGTCAAGTTCACAGCTTACAGAAGACGACACATGTAATGTAACCAAATTTAGGCCATGTGTCCACCAAAGCGTTTTTTTCCCGAGGCTAGCGTATTTTTTCAATTGTTTTCAATGGGAGCGCCATGTTTTTAAAACACCAGCAGCGTGACGAGGCACTGAGTGTTTATTTCACGCTGGGCGCTGAGCCGTTTTTTTCTCAGTGCCAAGAGCTGAGGAAAGTTCATCTTTGGGTAAAACACAAACGCTCATCACAGTCACTTTCTACCTCACAGTGGAGCAGGGGCGGGGCAAATTCCACACCGACCAATCGTCAGTGCTTATACTACGAGTGAACAACAATGAAGGACAAGTTAATATTGCATGTCTCAGAGTATTCATGTCTTCACTAAATAAAATTCCTGGACTACCACAATATTGTCATGAAAACTTGCAGATATAGGCCTATTTCATTTTTAGATTGAATATTAAGCACTCTCAAGCGCTCACAGCCAGGCGATTTCAGCAGAGCGCCTGCTGCTTTCAGCTGGCTAAAAGTGTTTGGTGGACACATATGACCAATTATTTTTAGTTAAATTTGAAATGATAAATATTTTCATGTATACTGGTCATATGGTCATTTATATTTATTTGCACAACTACTTTTCTAACCTCTCTAATATTCTTAAAACTTCTTTAGTTTGGATGCGACTACCTGTGCTTTAGTGGATACCTGTTTGGAAACAGTCGCTGTTTTTGCAATACCTTGTGGTGCTGCGAATGCACACTGCAAACAGAAATCAAACTCTTCCACTAGACCAGAAGAGATGATCTGAGCTGCTACCCACATTCACTTCATAGTGCTATAGTCTTACTGTCTGTCAGCGACACCCTCATTCGTGTCTATCTTACGCCATCCTTATGGAGAAGAATCTGAGTCTGAGTTGGTACTTATCTGTTATCAAACACTCATCTGCACGTACACCATCACTCGCTGTATGTCGGGTGCTTATGGAGGCGCCAGGACCGCCTGTGGACACGATCGCTGCTTGACACCAATTAGCCACGCTGAGTGACATGGAAATGTTTTCTGGGAAATCGTCCGCAGACCGACAGGAGTGAAGAGAGCTGCCAGAGAGCGTTTAAAAACTGGCTGCACATTCAGGTGTGGCGAGCTGATTCACTGTAACATGCTTGATATTCGATACGGATGAGAATGCTGAATGTGTTGACTGTCTGTCATTTCAAGCGTCTGCGCTGATGTGTGTACTTAACTGAATCTGCACCAAATCATTAGGCATCTTGTCTGTCTGTACACATGGCTTGTTAGAGAAGAGGATGCTTAACTTCCTCGCTGGGTTTGTCGCTGTAAAGCATGACTGTTTGCTATGGTTTCTGTACCTCTGTGACCTCCCTTCAGAGAGTTTGAATAGTGACGTGGTACGACAGTAAAAGAGGACATAGCACACTCGTGTTTACTCTAGTACAAGAGTGAACTAAAACGCATTTCAAACACTGGACCGCACCTGTAAAGAAAGCCGCCAGCGCTGGCTATGGAATCGAGGGATGCTGGACATTTGCACAGGGATTTTCTTCTGCCATACGATGTCAAATACATACACGGACACATGATCGCCTAGTACCCGGTACACTTTAAAAGAAAATGTTAGACTGGTATATTTACCCTTGTTCCTTCTGCATTTTGACGTCTTCATTGGGTTAAAAACAGAACTGTGAAACGCTATTACGGGGACGGAGAGATTACAAACTATATATTTATATTTTTAAGGAAATTAAATGAATTGAGATGCATAGTAAGACATGAAACCCTGTTTAAATTTTAAAAAAGAAATATAATTTAGATGAAAAAATATTTAAATAATAAAAATAAATAATGGTTATGGTAATTTTTTTCCTTCATTTTAGTTATCCTTTTATATATGTTGCAATCTATGTAGCGTAGGCTATAAAAGGTATGAAATATATAATGTTGTGTCAATGCATAATATCACATATACTGTAATATGTGACTCTGGAGCACAAAACCAGTCATAAGGGTCAATTTTATGAAGTTGAGAGTTATGCATCATCTGAAAGTTGAATAAATAATCTTTCCATTGATGTATGGTTTGTTAGGATAGGAGGACAATATTTGGCTGAGATACAACTATTTGAAAATCTGGAATCTGAGGGTGCAAAAAAATCTAAATATTGAGAAAATCATCTTTAAAGTTGTTCAAATGAAGTTCTTAGCTATGCATATTACTAATCACAAATTAAGTTTACTGTAGGAAATTTACAACATATCTTCATGGAACATGATCTTTACTTAATATCCTAATGATTTTTGGCATAAAAGAGAAATCTATAATTTTGACCCAAAAGATTTATTGTTGGCTATTGCTACAAATATCCCCCAGCGACTTCAATGTTATCTCAATGATGGTGTGCATCTCACAGCAACGCTTCAGCTTCTCAAAGATCAAATGACGACCCAGTGCAGGACATTAATTCTCGCTCTCAGTAGATGTACGGTGTAACACGTGGGGTCACAAAGCTCGGTAAACGTCCCACGCCAGCAAAAACTATGGCATAAAGTCACATCTGGTGAGTTATAGCAAAAACAATAAACAATGTACACCAAAATAACATTGTGTGCAACCTCAGTTCCAAGAAAAAAAGCACTACTGAGATTAAGTGTGATGCAAATATTCATGTGGGGGCATGAACTAGTATTCTTATCGTCTTGGTGTGAAAAGGCTGTTACATTTGCAAAGCAGTAAGTGCGTTCTATTGACATGAACAATGTTGTCAGAAAGCATCGGGTGATTAGATGATGATAAAACACATGCTCATCACCGATGGCAAACTGTCTGTGAGAAACAAGACTGTGTCAACACAGAGCAAGCCAAACCACAGAACAATCCGGTTCCACCTG